>JAJOOS010000295.1:0-66659 GCA_029582725.1 Solanum chiquidenum
TCTTGTGTACATGTGTTGGGTATCTGAATCTAAAGAGGAATTGAGAAAAATAATCGAATTTAGGCGAATTGGGGTTAGAAAACGAAGAAGGAACAAGTCGGGCAAATCTGGGTACCAGGTTCGCGACCTGTTCCTCAGGATTAACAAAAGTTTCTCCGCATCACGGAGTGGTCACAGACCGTTCTGCCTCAAAATTTATTTCGCGACCAAATAATTAAATGCATCTCTGAGTCGCAGACTTGCTTTCAGACAGTGATTTCTTAATCTTTTCTCATGTTTAACCATCTAAAAACACTCCTAAACATCATGGGATCTTTCCTATCACAAATCACAATCCTTGAATCCATAATTCATTTCAAGAAAAGTTACGAGTCAAGTCAAGAGAAGTTAAGAGTCAAGTCAAGAGAAGTTAAGAGTCAAGTCAAGAGAAGTTCATAGAGTCTTCCAAAAGTCTTTTACAAATGTTTTAACCTTGTTTTAAGACTTGAGTTTTGAGTTGAGTAAAAAGTAGAGATTGAATTTCATTTCTTCAAAGAATATATGGGGACTATGTATTCCCAAAGAGTTTAAAATGTTTTCACATTTAAATAAGAAGGAAACTGAGATTTTCAAAGAGCCTTTGAGCTAGTTTTCAGAAAAGAGTAAATGTTTTCACAATTAAGCAAGAGGGGAAACTTTGGTTTCCAAGATAGCCTGTGAGTTAAGTTTTGAGCAATTATCTCAAACCACAGAAAGAAGTATGTTTTTAAACATAAGAGCTAGTATTATATTTTAAGAGTAGTATTGAGCACCTATATGTGGGAGAGTTCACACAACTCCTAGCCCCCATAAACCATGTAGTCATCATGGGTAGAAAAGGATCATACTTTTTAGATAATTCCTTAGTGCTTTTTAGCATAGACTAGTGGATCCGCTTAATAGTCAGGTTTTATGCCCTTGGCAAGGTATAAGACGGCCCTGGCAGCGTGAGGCAAGACGATGTATCATCACATAGCTCTAAAGTGATGGTTGTCGATTAGAGAAACTCCCACATCAGTATTTTGTATTTTTATATACACAGAGTTATTTGTATTTTTATATACATTCAGAGTTTATATTGTATATTTGCATACATTTAGAGTTACTATTGTATTTCTAAATACACAGAGTTGTTATCTATGTTTTAAAAGCTTTTCTTTATATTGCATTTATTTTATTGCTTTATATTGAAATGAGTTAAGTTGAGCCCAGGTATGTTCTTTCAGTTCCTTTCAAGCTTATGTCTTGTTTTAGAATTCTCCTCACATGCTTGTACATTCAATGTACTGATGCCAGTTGGCCTGCATCTTATCATGATGCAGATTCAGGTAACCAGGATCAACATCCAACGCATCGTTGATCCAGTTGAGCTTCAGAGTTGTTGGTGAGCCTCCTTGCTTCCGAAGGATCCCCTTTTTCATTACTTTATCATTTTAGTTCATTAGGATGTCGTGGGTCTTGTCCCGACGTCCCTCTCAGTTGTTAGAGGCTTCATAGATAGTTAGTTGATGTTAGTTCTTGTTTCAATAATTGAGACTTGAGTGCCATTTTGGCTAGTGAATGTTCTTTACATAATCTAAGTATTTATTGAGCAGTTCAGTTTACTTTTTAAAGTATTTTATCATGAGTAAGTCTTCCAATAAGAGTTAAGCCAGGTCAAGGGTTTTCTTGGGGCCATCAATGGTTCTCGCGTGCCAGTCCCGCCTAAGGTGTAGGCTCGGGGAATGACAACAAGGTATGTATCTTTATGGATATTCTGAAATGTTCACTAACTAATTCTCCTATTTTAGTGAATAACTCTGTGGTCATTTTAGAAATGTATATTAACTGATCCAAAATTTCACACATCATAAATTTTTAGCTATAATTTCAAGCTAAATGCATTTCAAAAAATAAACTACTAAAAGGAGGTATCGGTAAACTACTGTAACGACCTGTTCCCGTCGTTATGGAAAAGCCAACGGGGAAATAATTTGGGCCAGAAAACTTTAGAGTAGTGAGTTGAAAAATTGTAGCCTAGTCCAGATTTGGACGAAATCTGAGTCAGGCAAGGTCTAGGGAGATATGGTAATGAATGGAGGATATAATTGTGAATTTTATCACATGAGTGGATAGACAAGACATTAAGGAGCCTGTACGACTTTACAGAATCGAATTCGGGTAAGTAGAACTCCCAAAACTGATCTTAGCGTGAAAGGGTAGTTTTCGAACGTCAAAGGTTGAAGGTGTGTTGTGAAATAGGGGCTTGGAACTCAAATTCCGAGGTTCTGTCTCCATGTAAGGCGCTGGGGCGGGATTATTCCCGCGAGGCATGGGTCCGCTTTGGTGGGTTGGGTCCCGCTACGGCGGGCTAGTCGCGATTTAAGTCGGAATTAAACCCCAAAAATGTTATTTTTCTGCAGGTTTCCTTCTTGAGAGCTAAGAGATGACCCAAGAATATTTATTGAAGGTTTTCCACCTCTTCTATCACTAAAGGTAAGGATTTTACTCCCCCAATCCGTTTTTTGATCAGTAGAATCTAGATTCTTGGTTAAAGATTATTGGGGGAGGGTTTTGGACTGAAATTGATGGTGGATAAAGCCCTAAATTGGGGATTGAGATCATGGGTTGACCCTGGGTTATTGGGTTGCTATAATCCAGAAAATTAGACCTTAAATTATTGATCCTTGCGTCTATTAATTGTTTGTAGACCTAGAACAAGCGGAAATAATTCGGAAAAGGGAGATTTGAGTGCCTTAGGGGGATTCAAGCTTGGTTTCGAGGTAGGTGATGGTTTGATTTCATGTTTGTGATATATATGTTGGTAATTGCTTCCTTGTAATGCATGTATGTATGTATGTATGTATGTGAATGAAGCATTGTTGATCAAACCTAATGAAAAGAGTATGAATGAACAATTGTATGCCATAATTCAACACTTGATTGTATGATATGAGTATGTTCATTATGAATGTGAATGTGAATATGGTTGTGTTAATTAGATTGGGTGCCACGTTACGGCACATACATTGGATCGGGTGCCACGTTTCGGCACATACATTAGATCAGGTGCCATGTTCCGGCATATACATTGGATCGGGTGTCACGATCTGACACACTAACTGGAATCGGGTGTCACGTTTCGGCACACTAACAGTTTGGGTATGGATTCCATGAGAAGACCATTGAATTGACATATTTACTTGTTATTGAGAATGTGGATTTATACATTGCTCTTCAAATGATAACTATGCATATATTCTGTATATGTCATGTTTACTATGTTGTGACTGCCTATATATGTTTCACTTAATGGGGTAGTCACGTGATCCTACTAGTACACTATGGTTGTGTACTGATACTGCACTTGCTCGTTCTTTGTTGAGTATAGGGCATCTTCAGGCGGCTATTGATAGACCTTAACTAGGAGATCAGTGATCGAGACCAGATTTCAAGGGTGAACCAGTTCTTTCAGGCTGCCACAGAATCCTTCATTTTTGTTTAGTCCATTCTCTTTGGACTCTGACTATTATTTAGACGTTTCTTATGCTTAGTTTTGGGTTGTACCCATCTCCTTAGACTTGTGGATTGTTAGAGTTTTGGTACATTGACTTTCAGGTTCTAGGGGTGTTTTCCGCAATGTTTTGATAGTCGTTTTGTTAAACTTTAGGAGTTTATGGGAACTCCAATTTATTTCTGCATTTAAACCTCCTTCTGTATCTTTAAATGCCTTAGTTTTAGTAAAATTTGTTAGATGGGTTGTAGTTAATGATTCTCCCACCGGAGGGTTAGTGTGGGTGCCAATCACGACGGTTTGGGTCGTGACAATTACAATAGTAAAAAGATGAACTAACAAAAAGAAGTGAGGCTTAACCCAAAAAGTGTATCTAATGCTCTAATTTTTTCTAATTCTCCAGCTCTGCCTATTTCTGTGATTTTTTTTGTCTTCTTCAGGACAATCATTACTACAAAAAAAAGAAGAGAAGATCATCACTTTGGTTAGAAACCAAATTCAAACACACAACAAAATTACTCCCATAATTTGAACACAATTAGAACTAAGGGTGTGTTTGGTATGAAGGGAAACATTTTCCGAAAAATGTTTACCAATTTTCTCATGTTTGGTTGAGTTAAAATTTATTCTCGAATTCAAAATTTTAAAATTTAGATATTTTTTTCTACCTCTCCCAACTCTCATGACCACCCCTATCCTTAAAAATAATAATTTAAAATTTTCATTTTCTTTTACCCACACCTACCCCAATCCCCTACCAGCCCTACCCCAAAAAATTAAAAGTTTTTAAAAATCTTTTTTCATATTTACCCCACCCCCTACCCGACCACTTATCAGCTCCCTCCCTCCCCCATACCCCCAAAAATAATATGTTTATTTTTAAAAATTATTTTCAAATTTTCTTTTTTTGTCCATCTTACACCGACCCCCATACCATCCCTCCACCCCCCAAAAAAAGAAGAATTTTTTTTTTAAAAAAAAATTAAATTTTTTAATTTTGTACCCCACCCCCAGGCCCCCACATTTTTTTAAGAAAGTTTGTTTTTGAAAAAATAAATTTAAAATTTTATTTTTTACCCCACTCTAAACCAACCCCTACCATCGCCTTCCCCCTCCCCAACATACACAAAAAAAAGAAATTTAATTTTTTGTTTTTTCTTTAGAAAATAAATCCTAATTTGAAAGTTAAATTTTGAGTGAGGTGTGGTTGGATTCTGTTTTCAAAAGCTAGGGTCGAAATCTTAATTTGAACGTCGAATATTCGGTCTTGTTGTTGGTTTTCGGGTCTTCTTATGAAAGTTGAGTCTCGATTTGAGTGCCGAAGTCAAATTTCAATTTGGTCGATTGTGTTCAAGTTTGGATATCAGGGTCAGGTCTTGGGTTGGATACACGGTCCTAGTTCAAATGTTGATACTCGAGTTGAAAGTCGGGTTCAAAACTTAGGTCATATCTCTGAATCGGATTTCGAATAGGTCGTTAGGGTTGTGTCATGCTTGGGTGTTCAGGTTATGTCCTAGATTGATTATCGAGGTTGACATGGGGATAAAAAATTATTTTCCTAAAAAGTATTTTTTAATCTCTAACAAAAAATAAAATATATTTTCTGAAATTAATTTTCATTCACCAACCAAACATTAAAAAATATTTTCTACTCACCAATCAAACATGAGATAATAATTTAGAAATACACTTGTTTTCTAAGAAAATATTTTCTAGGCAAACATTTTCCATGGAAAATATTTTCCTTCATACCAAACACACCCTAAATATAAATTTCATCACACCCTTGCTTGATTTTATATCCCCTTTTTAAAAAAGAGTCTACATTAACACTAAGAACACTGCAATAGGATGACGATCTTTCTTTAAGCTCCAGGTTCATCAATAAATTTCCTCAATAACAATAAATTAGCAAAAGAATGTACTATAATTTTTTCTTCATATAAAAAAACTACATCACCATATCAGGTTTTCGCTTTTCTAAATCTCTATGAAAGAAACTATGATAATTGAACAAAGAAAGCAAGAAGAAGCAACTACAGAGCTGTAGAAAATTTGGAATGAATAATAATGTGTTGAGAGTGATTTTATAGTTCAAGAATAGTAAATTGAAGTTGAAACTAATTTTTGGTTGTTCATTTAAAGGGTTTAAGAACCCCAAAAGGCAAAAATTAAAAAGAAGACAGAAGAAATTCTTTTTTGACAAAAACTAAAAGATGAATACATGTAAAATGTAATTCGTCGTGAAGATGAAGAGTATTAAGATGTTCTTGATAATAAAGAGTAAGAGACCATTCTTGAGAGGCGTACTTGCGATTGAAAATAAGAAATTAGAAAAAACAGCGTATGGATGCTTCTAGATATATGTCATTGTTTTTGTTATAGTAAATCTTTTTCTAACCATGAAAAATTACTATTCTACCCTTAATCATCTCAACTTGACTTTCTATAAAGTAGAAACATGACAACGTTTTTTGGTTTCATTTCATCATATCTTTTCAAATCTATTTTCAGCTCATCGTTTTAATCTTCTCTTGCCTTAATGTTTAAGCACGATCGTATAAAATTAAGATCTAAGAGGATTCAAAAATTAAGTAATTAAAAGAATATAAAGGCAAATAGAAGTAGAACTATGTGAACATGAACATAACTAAAATTATAATTTATTGTAAAGATGAAGAGAATCGAAAAAAAATAATACTTTGTAAGTCATAAGGAAATAAATTTTAATGAGAAAATAAAAATTCAAGGAGATTAGATATACCCAAACAAGCTTTAATCTGATTAACCTAAGCTTTAGTTTGATTTTTACTTCTAGAATAATGAGAAGTGAATTTAGTGTAAGATTTTTTCGTTTTCACAACCTTGCTTCTTCTATGAAAAATTTGATATTCTTCCCCTTTTTAGTTTTTTGAAAGTATTAAATTAAAAAATTGTCGTATATAGGGAAAATTTATTTGTTCCCTTGCAGGTAAGTAAGTTTACACTATCATATTGTGGATTTTATTTTTTTATTTGCAGTTGGATCCTAATATTGAATACTAACAAATGTAGATTCATAGACAATTCTCAAGTTTTGCACATATCTATGAGTGAAAGTTATAAAATCAAGTTAATTTTATCACACAGAAAACAAAACAAGGATATAAACTCATACAAGGAACTACTATTCTAAGGATATTTATTTAGAGTTTGTAGAATAGGTGTCCAGCTAGCCTTGTGGTGTCCTCTTAGATGAATATGCATAGCAATCTCTCTAAGGACCTTGTCACCACAGAGTCGTCCTCGTTGGAACCTGATCTTGTTCCTTTCTCTCCAAATGATATATACCATCATCACAAAAACACTAGTCTTGATCTCAGCACCTCCTGCCTTCTTTTTCGCAATTTCACTGATTTAAGCTATCTCCATTCTCCAGTCGTGAATACTTCTTTGGATTCCCATCCAGTTGCACATTCTTCCCCATAATGTCTTTGTCACTTGTCATTCAAAATATAGATGTTCAAAGGTTTCCTTAGTTCTAGTACAGAACACACATTCAGATGGCACCTGAATCCCAAAATTTTCAAGTCTGTCAACAGTAACTAATCTTTTCTGCACAGCTAGCCACAATATGAATTTGAATCTTGGATGTACTAATTGTTGCAAAGTAATGCTCTTCCATTCTACTCTTGGGAAAATAGGCATGATAGAGTTATACATCTTCTTTATGGAAAACTTCCCAGCTTCCTGTACCTTTGCAAACTCAATCATCAACTCACCCTGTCCAGCTTGCCTTTGGATTATCAAATCTCTTGTACTTAATATCTTTCGCACTACCCATGAAGCAGCAGTAGGTAGAGTGACAGTTTCTATCCCCCTGTTCTTTATGAAATAACTATGCACCCATTAGATCCATAGGCAGTCTTTCTTCCTAGCTATATTCCACAATTATTTGAGTATTGCAGCCTTATTCCACAATTTAAGATCAATAATATTTAGTCCACCTGCAGCTTGTGGTTTGCATATTGTTTTCGATGCCACTAAAGCTTTCTTGGAATTAGTTATTGTCCCTGTCCACAAGAAGGTCCTACAAGTTTGTTCTATTTTCTTAATAACTTTCTTAGGCAATACAAAAACATGTGCCCAATAAGCTTGGACCCCAAAAATGACAGATTTTATCAATTGGATTCTCCCAGCATATGATAATAGTTTTGCTGACCAGCATGTCACTTTGGCAGTAATTCTCTCAATTAAAGGCATAAACTGATTGACACTAAGCTTTTTTTATGCCAATAGAACCCCCAAGAATCTAAAAGGCATAGTGCCCTCAGTGTATCCAAGTTCTTCTCCAAGTTCTTCTGGCAATTTTTGCTTAGTATGAGCATCCACTCCAGCCATATACAAAGAGCTCTTATCTGCATTTGCATGTAATCATGAAGCTTTAGAAAATTTCATGAAAGCTTCATTCAAGAGCCTAATAGAAATTGGATCAGCCCAGCAGTACATTAATAGATCATCAGAAAAACAAACATGTATACTCTCTAGTTTCCTACACCTTGGATGGAAATTGAAGTTCCCATTCTTTGTGAGCTGTTGTAGTTCACAAATAGATAGGGTGACATCGGATCTCCTTGTCTTAATCCTCTTTTAGCATGAAAAGGTTTTGTTAACCCTCCATTCAATAACAATGAATAGGATATAGTGGTCACACAAGTCATAATCCATGAAATGAACTTAGCAGGAAATCCCATCTCAATCATTAATTGCTTCAAAAACCTCCACTCTAATGAGTCATATGCTTTCCTTATATCAACTTTAAGCACACATCTAGGGGATATCCATTTTCTTCCATAACTTTTGAATATTTCATGACTAAATAACACATTATCCAAAATACTTCTACCTTCAATAAATGTAGATTGAGCCCTTCCAACCAGCCCTGCTATTATAATCTTTAATCTCCCTGTAAGGACTTTTAAAATGATTTTGTACAAAGATGTGCAACATGCAATAGGCCTATAGTCCTTAACTTTTGTAGGGGATGGAACTTTTGGAATTAAAGTAATGGTTGTTGTATTTATAGCAGGTAAAAGATTACCAGTGGTAAAGAATTGTTGAACTGCTTCCAGAACCTCTCCTTTGACAATATCTCAGTTCCATGTGAAGAACTCTAGGAAAATCATCCACCCCCGGAGCTTTTTCTTTAGGCATACTCTTGATAGTTTCAATAATCTCATCCTGTGTTACCTCTTTTATTAGCTCATTCTGTTGTTGTAGAGTCAAGCACACACATGTCTTCACCACCTCAGCATTTAAACAAGGCAAATTACTAGCACTAGCACCCATTAGTCCATTAAACACCCCAATAAATTCAACCTCTATTGCCCTCGGGTCAGTAAGCTTGATATTACTCTCAGTGTAGATGGAACTAATAGCATTATGACTACATCTAATCTTCCATTGAGCATGGAAATACTTAGAGTTAGCATCTCCACACTTAACCCAAGTTGCTCTAGACTTCTGCCTTAGCACCCGTTCCTCCACCTTGCTCCACTTCTCAATTTCTAATAATTGCATTTTCTCCTGATCAAATAACATTTGATTCATCAGGTCATTCTGAATCTGTCTCTGAATAATGTCAAGTTTCTCTCTTGGTACATGTAATTTCTGTGAAAATACAGCCATAAATTTGTTCATATTCTTTAGTTTCACCTTTAATTGCTTCAATTTTTCCCAGACCTTCACCATAGTCTGTCCAGTGATCTTCATCTCCCATACTTGATTCATAGTGCTTCTAAAATCTGGGTGCTCCATTATGTTAGGATAAAATCTGAAAGGTCTAGGATGTAAAGTAGTATAAGAACAACATTTAATCAAAAATAAGGGAATGGTCAGATACTGAGGGATTAAGATAATCAGCTTCCACCTGTCCATACTGTTGTAACCACTTTAAATCCCCTAATGCCTAATCTATTTTACTATGCACTCTCCTCCCTGCCTCTTGTTTGTTACACCAAGTAAAATGCCACCTTGTACGTCTTAATAGTGTCAGTTGCAATGAATCCAGCATACTTTGGAACCCCTTAACTTCACTGGAACTCACAGGTGATCCTATTCTATCTTTTGAGCTCAACACATTATTGAAATCATCACACACGATCCAAGGATAATTGTTTCTCACATCAACTTGATTCAGATTAGCCCATAGTCTCTCCCTTTGTGTTAATTCATTCATAGCAAAAGCTACAGTGAAGTATAGTTGACATTGTATTCTAGTATCCTCAATAGTACAATGTATGTATTGATCCTTAACCTCCAGAATATTAACACTAAGACATTTCTTCCAGATCAACCAAATTCTTCCATTAGGCATATCAGTATAATTGTAGAAAGTTTCCCAATCTTTCGCAATCTTCTTCAATATACTTCTAGCTTTTGATTCCTTCACCTTTATTTCCAGACAGTCAAACACTTCTATTTTAATTTTTGCCAGAAAGTGCCTCACCTCCTTCTGTTTATAGGCCTGATTCAGGCCCCTAATATTCCATGTATACAGGATCATGATGGAACAAATGGCATGAGGTTTCCAACACCATCTTCCCCTGCATAAATCATAGCATTTCTATCTCTAGTGCTTACCTCCATCATTTCCTCTTGTTGTATATCTCTGTGTTCATCCACTCTTACACCTTCATCATCAATGATTTTCTTCTCACTCCTTTGTACTATTACTTCATTCATCTCAGTTCCCCTTTCTGGCTGTTCCAACACCTTATAGGGGTGTTGGATTTCAACTGCATTGCCAGTCTCAATAAACCTATCCGGTTTTATTTTAACTTGCAGACATATTGTTTTTCTTTGTATGTCTGCATTCTTATAGGCTCTTCCCTTACCTCCTCCAGCCCTTAACCATCCTCCCCTGTATTTCCCTTCTCCTTATACCAACAGTCCACATCATTGTGCCTAAATTTCAGACACTCATTGCAATACTTTGGCCTCCATTCATATTCCACTGGTTGGTCCCATTGCCCAGAAGGTGTTTCAATCACTATTAGCTCAGTCAAAGGCTGTGATACATCTACTTCAATCAGAATCCTAGCATAGGAAAACCTCTCCGCATTTGCTGTGAACCTGTCTGTATGTATAGGTCGCCCTACTGCACTCGCGACCTTACTTAATGTTTCAACCGACCAGTAACCCACAGGTGGCCTAGGAAATTTTACTTATAGAGGAACTAGACTAAGTGCCTCCTTATCTAGCTCAAAATCCAGTTCCCATTGCTTAAGGATTAATGGTCGATTATTTACATAGTATGGCCTTTCCATGAGAACTCTCTCCTTTTCACACTGCGTCTGAAATTTAAACATGTAGTATCCATCCTCATGAAAAAGAATCTTAGGTTTAGCCTTCCACACTTTCACTGCATGGTTCTCTAATTGATTTATCGATGGATTATCTCCCAGTACATAGCCAATTAGTGATAATTCCTAAATTTTAACATGCTCCTTTATATCTGCCTCCTCAATTTGTACTGTTAAAACTCCATCCTTCAGTATCAGAGGAATGTAGTTTAAAAACTTACCCTCTCGTCGATTCCCCCACTCTTCTCCTGTATTTTGAGTTGGAATGGCAGGTTTTCCATCTGTAAATAGCAGTGTCCGAATTGATGGTTCTCTACTCTCCTGTTTTACTGCTTTAAGCTGCACTTCCTCCTCCAAACTGCTTGTATCAGTTTCCTTAGATATAGTCTTAAAACTCGGTGGTAGGTAACTTCCATATGTGATAGGTTGAAGGTTTCTAGGTATTCCAATCGCCGGGGTAACGTATTGTTTTCCCGATGTTGTTGCTCGATATCGTGCCATAGGTGAGTCCTGTCACAAGTGCTTCCTTGCTATTGTGTGCCGAGAGAAAACTAAACATGCGCCTGCTTTTGCATTAGTTGTGAAAAATATATTTGAAAAGGTGAATTTATAAGCAAAGTCAGCTACTTATTACCTACAAAGTGTGCGTGGAAAAGAGGTAAGCTTTTCTTTATTGATTGAATCCTTATCTAAATTTCTGTCCTATTTTTTTTATCTATGTATATTTTTTAATCGTTTCATTTGGTATAATGTTGTATCTTCTATGAAGTTAATTTTTACGTTTCACGATTGTCAATAATGCACTTACAACTTATTGCTCATTTACATATAAATTAAAAATTAGATAAAAAGTCCAAATATAATGTTAGACTAATAAAAACTGAAATAATCAAACAACCATTATAAAAAGAGAGAGCTAAAAACAACCAAGTTGAATAGAAGAAGACAAAACGAACAACTGAACAGAAGATCAAAATGAACAATGTCCATCTATAAACCTATCACCAAAATCAACGAATTTGCAAATAAACATATTTAAAACTGATCAATATTATAGCACTTAGATATCATGAAACATAATGCTCATCTTAAATATCAGTACAATAGTTACAAATACTTTAATTATTTGTTATAAGACCGACAATCACGTGTAAACAACCAATTAAATTACGGAATGCAAAAATCATTATGAACAACATTCACATATTAGGATCCAAACACAAACAAATAAAAAGTAATCAGAACTTTTAACTATTCTATAGGTTAGAGCGCATTTTGAAAATGAAAAAAGAAGACGAAGTTAGAAGAATTTATAAAGAACTTATCCGAATTTAGAAGAATCCAAAAAATAGACCAAGCTCAAAACAACAACTTAATAAGCAAGAAGATCAAGTCTTTGTGAAAAAGTGAAACTTAAAAGTCTATTTAAATATTAATGTGTTGTAAAATGGATGTCCACATTAATATGTTATGGGTTGTAAGATAAATATACACACATATATTAAGTGTTGTATACTAGTTAACCATATTATATACTTGGTGCCCAAAGTATATAAATGACAAATAGATATCCATGTATCACGTTTGGTGCCCAAGTATATACTTTTGATAAAAAATGATCTTGGAAGGTTCAAAAGTTTCAAAACACTTTACTCGCACAAAACCAAACGAACGATCAAATGATCAATTTGTCAATCCCATCAAGTTATAAATGATTTGAGGTCGCTATAGGCACGCTCTAAACGACGAACATGAGGCATAAACACAAAAATGACATAGAGGTAATTACAATATCCACTACTAAAAATGACTTTCATTCATGAAACTAAAATTCAAGAAGTACCCGAAGGCTAAGGGCATCTCCAACCTTATACTACATTTTACTCTCTAAATATAGATGTCACGACCTAGACTGTCGTCATTGGCACCCATACTAACCCTCCGATGAGAGAACATTAATACAACCCAACCAAGCACTTAACGAAAAACTAGGCATTTAAAGATACGAAAGCAGGTTTAAATGACAAATGAAATATAGAGTTCCATTAACTCCAAAGATTCAATAAAACAACTAAACAAACTATTGCGAAAAACAATTCCTAGAACCTGAAAGTCATTGTACCAAAACTCTGTAAACCAACAAATCTAAGGAAAGGGGGTGCGACCCCTAAAACTAACATGGGCATAGTCTAACTAAAACAATATGAGTCCAAAAAGAGTGGACTAAACAAGGAAGGATCCATGTCAGCCTAGAAGAGCTGGCTCACCCTTGAATCCGGTCTTCGATCAATGATCCCCTAGCTGAGGTCTATCAGTAGCCGTCTGAAGATGCCATCTACTCAACAAAGAACGAGCAAGTGCAATATCAGTACACAACCATAGTGTACTGGTAGGATCACGCGGCCACCCCAATAAGTGAAACATATGCAAATAATTATAACACAGTAAACACACATATACATAATACGCAACTCAATTATCATTTCAAGAGCAACATACAATTCCCAATATCAACGAAAATTAGATGTGAATGTAAAATCACAATGGTCCTCTCATAGAACCCACACCCAAACTGTTAGTGTGTCAGAACGTGACACTCGATCCAATATATATGTTTCGGAACGTGACACCCGATACAATATATGTGTCGAAACGTGACACCCGATTCAATATATGTGTCAAAATGTGACACATGATCTAATATACGTGTCAAAACTTGACACCCGATCCAGTCAGCATAGCTACAATCACAATCACAACCATAATAAACAATGCTCATAGTCATACAATCAAGTAATAGGTTCATGGCGTGTAATTATTCATATACATATACTCATTTGCATTAGATTCGGTTTACATTCCTTATTCTCATACATACATGCATACCACGAAGTAATTAACCGGCTTATGTCACACAAACAGGAAATTAAACCATCACCTACCTTGAAACCAAGCTTGAATCCTCCTAAGACACTTGAGACTTTCCTTTTCGGATTCTTTCAGCTTGATCTTGGTGTATAAACGAGTAATTTATGCAAGGATCAATAAACAAGGTCTAAATTACCTAGAAAATAACACAATTATTAACCCAAGACCAAACCCATATCCTAATGTTCAATTAGGGTTTTTCCCACCATAAACTTCAGGACAAAACCCTCCCTCAATGATAATTACCCAAGAATCTAAGTTCTACGTATTGAAAAATGAATTAGGGGAGTAATAATCTTACCTTTTGCGCTAGAATTCGTGGGAATCTATCAAGAAATAGCCCTGGGTCGTCTCTTAGCTCTCAAGAATGATGGTTTGCAGAAAATAACGATTTTAGGATTTTTCCCTGACTTAAGTCGCGACTGTTCCACCACAGCAAGACCCAACCCGCCACAACGGCCCCGCCCTGGAGGAACTAACCGTACCCCAACGGCTTGCATGCAGATAGAAAGTTGGAATTTGAGTTCCAAGCTCCCATTTCACAACACACCTTCAACCCTTGACGTTCAGAAACTACTCTTTCATTCCAAGATCAGTTTCGGGAGTTCTACTCACCCAAATTCAATTTCGTAAAGTCGTACAGGCTCCTTAACGTCTTAGCTATCCACTCATATGATAAAATTCATAGTTAAATCCCCCATTCATTACCAGATTTCCCTAGACCTCACCTGGCCTAGATTTCATCCAAATTTGGACTAGGCTACAATTTTCCAAGTCACTACTCAAAAGTTTTCTGGCCCAAATTCTTTCTCCATTGGCTTTTTTATAACGACGGGAATAGGTCGTTACTATAGATACCAATTTATCCATCACTCGTCCCGGGTGATAAAATAGGAAAAACTGGCTAAGGTAAGTGTAGAGTAGTACCTGACTCGTCGAACAACTGGGGATACTTGTCTCACATGTGCTTCTCGGTGTCCCAAGTAGCTTACTCAACCGGACGATGCTTCCATTGAACTTTCATGAACTTAATCTCCTTGGTCCTCAGCTTCCGGACATCACGATCAAGAATTGTAATCGGTTCCTCCTCATACTGAAGGTCCTTGTCTAACAAAATTAAGTCTCATTTTACAATGTAATCCCCGTTTCCATGATACTTCTTCAACATGGACACATGAAACACTGGATGAACTCCAGATAAGCTAGGGGTAAGGACAATCTATAAGCCACTGTCCCTACACAATCAATGATCTCAAATGGTCCAATGTATCGCGGACTAAGCTTGCCCTTCTTGCCAAATCTCATCACCCCTTTTATGGGTGACACTTTAAGAAGAACTTGCTCACCCATCTGAAATGTCATGTCCCTTACCTTACGATCTGCATACTTTTTCTGTCGACTCTGGGCTACTAGAAGTTTCGCTTAGATGTTTCTCACTTTATCCTGGGCGTCTTTCACCAAATCAAACCCTAAAGGTTTCACGTCTCCAGCCTCAAACCACCCTATGGGTGATCTACATTCCCTCCCATAAAGTGCCTCAAATGGTGCCATGTCAATGCTGGAATGGTAACTGTTATTATAGGAGAACTCACACAAAGGTAGGAACTTATCCCAATGCCCTCCAAAGTCAATCACACATGCTCTTAGCATGTCTTCTAACACTTGAATAGTCCTCTCTGACTGCCCGTCCATTTGTGAATGGAAGGTTGTGATAAAAGTTAGTTGAGTGCCTAATTCCTCATGTAATTTCCCCCAAAATTTTGATGGGAACTACGTACCACGGTTCGAGATGATAGAAAGGGGCACCCCATGCAGCCTCACTATCTCCTTCACATACACCTTAGCTAACTGTTGCGTATTATAGTCTACTTTGACTTGAATGAAGTGGGCTGACTTAGTCAATCTATCAACCACCAGCCAAATGTAATCAAACTTCCCTAAGGTCTTGGGAAGACCAACCACAAAATCCATAACTATCCTTTCCCACTTCCATTCAGGAATTGACATTCGCTAAAGAAAACTTGTCGGCCTTTGGTGTTCATACTTTACTTGTTGACAGTTTTGGCACTTATCCACAAACTCAGTTATATCTTTCTTCATGCCAGGCCACCAATAAAGTCGTTTCAAATCTCGATACATCTTGGTCACACCAGATGAATGGAATACCGCGAACAATGGGATTCTGTCAACATCTTCTGAATCAAGTCATCCACTCGGGGAACACAAATTATTCCCTTAAAACTGAGCACACCCCCCTTATAAAATCCCAAGGCAAACTGAACTAACACATGAATAAGTAGAACCTAGATCAAACAATACAATAGCCATCCAGTCACAGACAAGAATATTACGTGTGATCACTGCGTCAGAAGACTCTGCCTCGCTCTTGCCCGAAAAGGCATAACACTGAGCCCTGTCATCTTGATGCACAACCTTTTTGGCTGGTTGCACTACTCCTCGACCTGAATTACTATTTCCCCGACCTCCATGGCCTCGTTGATTCCCTCATCGACCACCTTGTGGACGTCCTCTGCCATTATTACCATTGCACGCGGGTACCACTGCTCTAGTCTTCTGTTGCGCGGGGGTAAACATGTGTGGGTGGGGACAATCTCTCCTCATATGCCCAAGTTCTCCACAATTATAACAAGTGCGGTCTAAAGACGGCCTGCTGCCCTCCGAAGGTGCTGCTTTCTGGCTATCGTGATTAAAATTCTGCTATGGAGTTCCTGAGTAGCTATCTGTAGAAACGGGTAAGGCTGACTGAATTGACCGGGCTGCAAGTGTCGACCTACCTAAACCTCGGAGTAGGAACCGTGGAAGTTGCATGTGCTCTTGGGCTTCTTTGTCAAGGCCTTGACTTTCCCATCACGTCGAACTCCTTCCACTTTCTTCACAAAATCTATCACCTCATTAAAAAATTTCTCTATAGAGGTCATGTGAATAGAGAATACATAGTTCAGGGTTCAGCTCCTTGACGAATAGACAAATCCCCTCATCCTCAGTAGTCACCAATTGTGTAGCATATCTAGACAAAGCATGAAACTTAGCCTCATAAGCAGCTACAGACATACCACCATGCTCCAAAGCCATAAACTCATCCTTCTTGCGATCCATCAATGTCTGGGGCATATACTTTTCCAGAAACAAAGCATGAAACTGCGTCCAAGCGAGTGGGAGCAAGACTAGTGATCTGCATTCCACATAGGCTCTCCACCACTGCTTAACCTCACCCTTAAGCTGGAAGGTTACAAACTCTACTCCATGCTGATGTACAATACCCAAATTATGAAGCCTCTCATAACAATCCAAAATGAACTCATAGGCGTCCTCACTCTTAGAACCATAGAACACAGACGGCTTCAACTTCAGAAACTTAGTCAACATCTCATGCTCATTACCAGTCATCACGGGACCCAGTAGGGGACGGAAGAAGGCATCAGTGCCTAAGTCTCCACCCACCTTGGGAATAGTAATAGAAATGGGGGGATTGGCTGGGGTTTGAGCCGCTTGCACCATGCGAAAGACTCCAGGGCTGACCAATCCCTTTAGAAAAGTCATGATCTACTGAGCTAACACTGGTTCTAAGGGAGGAATACTTGTAGTCTCATCTTGTACCTCCTCCTCATTTTTGATTTCCACATTCTCTTGTACCTCTTCTTGGGGAGCAGGAGGGGCCTCTTCCCTAGGAGCATTTTCAATGGGGGCTCTACTCCTGGCGGGTGCTACCCTTCCTTGACCTCTACCCATTTCTCTTCCTCTACCCCTGCCTCGACCGCACCCTCTTGCTGCGGATCATCAACGGCCTCATTGATGGGAGCTATGAGCCAAACACTATTGAAACACGTGTTAACCATTTGCAGACAGAAGAGTGAAAGAGAATCAGATACCAATTTGGATCACCAAATATGAATTGGAGTCAAGTCATAGCACGAAAGGAGAAAAAGACAGAGATTTCCTGAACTCCTGTAGCTTCTCGAAGAAAAATACAGATGTCTCTATACCATTTCACAAGACTCTACTAGACTCATTTTGGTACAATGAGATCAATGAACCTAGGGCTCTGATACCAAATTTGTCACGACCCAGACCGTCGTGATTGACACCCATACTAACTTTCCGGTGGGAGAACCATTACTACAACCCAACCAAGCAATTAACGAAAAACTAGGCATTTAAAGATACATAAGCAGGTTTAAATGACTAATGAAATATGCAATTCCCATAAACTCCAAAGAATCAATAAAACAATTAAACAAACTATTGCGGAAAATAATTCATAGAACCTGAAAGTCATTGTACCAAAACTCTGTAAACCAACAAATCTAAGGAAAGTGGGTGCAACCCCTAAACTAACATAAGCATAGTCTAACTAAAACAGTCTGAGTCGGAAAAGAGTGGACTAAACAAGAAAGGATCCATGGCATCCTAGAAGAGTTGGCTCACCCTTGAATCCGGTCTTCGATCAATGATCCCCTAGCTGAGGTCTATCAGTAGCCGCTTGAATATGCCCTGTACTCGACAAAAAATAAGCAAGTGCAGTATCAGTACACAACCATAGTGTACTGGTAGGATCACGCGGCCAACCCAATAAGCAAAACAAAGGCAAGCAATTACAACACAGTAAACACACATATACAGAATACGCATATCAATTATCATTTAAAGAGCAACATACAGTTCCCAATATCAACGGCAATTAGACATGAATGCAAAATCACAGTGGTCCTCTCATAGAACCTACACCCAAATTTTTAGTGTGTCGGAACGTGACACCCGATCCAATATATGTGTCGGAATGTGACACCCGATCCAATCAACACAACCACAATCACAATCACACCCATAATGAACAATGCTCATAGTCATACAATCAAGTAATGTGTTCATGCCATGTAATTATTCATATACATATACTCATTTGCATTAGAATCGGTTTACATTCCTTATTCTCATACATGCCTGCATACCACGAAGCAATTAATCGGCATATATCAAACAAATAGGAAATCAAACCATCACCTACCTCAAAACCAAGCTTGAATCCTCCTAAGACAGTTGAGCCTTCCCTTTCCAGATTCTTTCCGCTTGATCTTGGTCTATAAACGAGTAATTTATGCAAGGATCAATAAACAAGGTCTGAATTACCCAAAAAATAACACAATTATTAGCCCAAGACCAAACCCATATCCTAATGTTCAATTAGGGCTTTTCCCACCATCAACTTCAGGCCAAAACCCTTCCCCAATGATAATTACCCAAGAATCTAAGTTCTACGAATTGAAAAATGGATTAGGGGAGTAATAATCTTACTTTTACGCATGAAGTTGTGGGAATCTGACAAGAAATAGTCCTAGGTCGCCTCTTAGCTCTCAAGAACGAAGTTTTGTAGAAAATAACGATTTTGGGATTTTTCCCCGACTTAAGTCACGACTGTCCCGCTCTGGCGGAACTAACCCCACCCCAATGGCTTGCACGGAGAAAGAAAGTCAAAATTTGAGTTCCAAGCTCCCATTTTGCATTACACCTTTAATCCTTGACGTTCATAAACTACCCTTTCACGCCAAGATCACTTTCAGGAGTTCTACTCGCCTGAATTTGATTCCGTAAAGTCGTACATGCTCCTTAACGTCTTAGCTATCCACTCATGTGATCAAATTCATAGTTAAATCCCCCATTCAGTACTAGATTTCCCTAGACCTCACCCAGATTTCGTCTTAATCTGGACTAGGCTACAATTTTCCAAGTCACTACTCAAAAGTTTTTTGGCCCAAATTCTTTCCCTATTGGCTTTTCTGTAACGACGGGAACATGTTGTTACAATAGAGTTCTCTATTTTTTCAGACAACCAACTCCAACCCAATTCTCTATTTTACTCTCTAAAGAGGAATATTTTTCTCTCTTTAATATTATATTATTATTTCTATTTCATTTTTATTTTCTTATTTCATAATATAAATCATTTCTTAATTTGCAAATAATCACCCTATAATCTATATAATCTTCATGTAATATAAAATTTGTTTTCAAATTCTTCATTTAATATAAAATTAAATTTTATTCTAAATTTTTAAATAACATAAATTGCAACAAATATTATATAAATACATATAACGAACAATTCAAATAAAAGTGAATCATTGATGAAATACAATTACACAATAAATATTGCATCATCATAAAATTTATTTTAAATTTTACATAAATATTCAACTTTCAAGACTATTAAGTTGTTCTCATAAATGCTCAATTAATGCATTTTTTTAATGTGTAGCTAAAAATTGTTTAAATTAACAATTTCATCTTTTATCGAATTATTTCATATACTAATTTACTTTCCCTATATATTCAATTTTGAACTATTGCATCAATTATTTTCATGTTTATTAAATATTGTAGTTTAATAACTTATCACTATAACATAAAGTGGATTGTTAGAATTAATTATCATGTAAATTTTGTGCATTCTTTATAGTGAAAAATAATTATAATTTTAAATTACATATTTAAAGTTGATTTTTTTTTTCAAGAAAATCAAATTAGAAATATTGTTAGTTTGGGATGCAAGTAATATACTTAACAATAATATATTTTTAGATGTTATATTACTTAGAAAATAATTACAAATATTAAATAATTAATTAATAGTCTTATATAGTATAAGTAATATTAAAATAATTTTAAGTTACATATTTAAAGTAACAATTTTTTTTAAAATAGAAAAAATATTAATTCGGGTGAAAGTAGTAACTTGTCAATAATATATTTTTAGATGTTATATTATATTAGAAAATAATATAAAAAAATAAAGAATTAATTAATGATATAATAAAAATAATATTAAAATAATCAAAAAATGAAATAGAGAGGTGAATAGTAGTTCTCCAAATTTGGAGAACTACTATTCACATCTCTATAAATGGAGAATAGAAAGTAATATGAAGATGGGTTGGAGATGACATTCTATATTTTACCCTCCAAATATAGAGATTAGAGGGTAAAATAGAGATGGATTGGAAATGGTCTAAAACAAATCAGGAAATTGCTCCCACATATCATGCTCCGTCTTCCAGGTAGCCTCCTCAACTAGACGATGCCTCCAACGAACCTTAACCACATGAATGGATTTCGAACGCAACCACCATACATCTCTGGATAAAATGACAACTGGATCCTCCATGAAGGTCATACATTCAGTCAACTCTATTACATCATACTGAAGCCCGTGAGACTCATAAGAAATATACCGGAGCAACATCGAAACATGAAGACTGTGTGGATGGTTGAGAATACTGTACGTAGAGCTAACTCATATTCAACCTCGCCAACTGTTTGGAGGATCTCAAAAGGCTCAATATACTTGGGGCTAAGCTTGCCACGCCTCCCAAATCTCATCACATCCTTCATGGGAGACATATAGAAGAATACTCTATCACCACTTGAGAACCTCAAAAGATGCCGCCTACGATTAGCATAACTCAAGTGCCTACTATGAACTTTATGAAGATTGTCCTGAATCACCCTCACCTAGTCCAAAGCCTTCTAAATCAAGTCTTTACCACGCGGTCTAGGATATGTGTACTGAAACCAACCAACCAGAGAGTGACAATGCCTACCATATAGGTCCTCGACGAGGCCATCTGAATGGTAGAGTGGTAGTTGTTGTTGTGTTAAAACTCTTCCAAAGGAAAGAACTGGTCCCACTGACCTCCAAACTCTAAAACACAAGCCCAGAACATATCCTCAAGAACCTGAACAGTTTGCTCCAACTGACCATCAATCTACTGGTAGAAGGTTGTGCTAAGGTCAATGCGAGTGCCCAACTCCTCCAAAATCTAGAAGTGAACTAAGAACCTCGATATGATATAATTGAGACTAGAACATGAAGGCGAAACACCTCTTGAATGTAAATATGGGCCAACCTCTCAGCGCTGAATGAAGACTGAAAAAGAAGAAAGCGTACTGACTTGGTTAATCGATCAACGTTGACCCAAATGTTGTCAACACCTCTAGAAGTTTGAGGCAAACCTACCACAAAGTCCATACTGATACGATCCCACTTCCACTCTAGAATGGGTAACCTCTGAAACTCACCACGAGGTTTCAAATGCTTGATCTTCACATGTTGGCAACTCATGAAACGAGACACATAGTCTACAATATCTCTCTTCATGCTACCCAACAAGTAATGTTGCCTCAAGTCACAATACATCTGTGTGGTGCATGAATAGATAAAGTATCTAAAATCATGAGCCTCACAAAGTATCAGCTGGATCAAACCCCCAACTCCCAGAACACAAATACTGCCTTCAACCCTCAAAACCCCATCTAAATCTAAGGTAGCCTGACCGACATCACCTGTTAACACCTGATCTTGAAGTTCCACCGGGGCCTCATCCTCAAACTGATGGATACAGATCTGATCAAGCAAAGAGGACTAAATTCCCACATAGGCTAAGACACGCCTAGAGTCTGAAACATCCAACTGAATCATCTGTTTAGCTAAGGACTGAATATCTGAAACTAAAGCTTGCTCCACGGTAGACAGGAAGGCTAGACTACCCATACTCACTGCCTTCCGGCTCAAGGCGTGAGCTACCATATTCACCTTACTCATGTGGTAGAGAATAGAAAGGCCATAGTCCTTAAGAAGCTCAATCTAACAAAACTGCCTCGAGTTAAGGTCTTATAATATACTGAAGACTCTTGAGATTATTGTAGATCTCGCAATGAACTCCATACAAGTTGTGCCTCTAGATCTTAAGTGCAAAAACTACCACTTCCAACTCCAAGTCATGAGTGGGGTAGTTGCGTTGCTGCAACTTAAGTTGCCTCAACACATAATTCATAACTCGGTCCTGCTGCCTGCATCAATAAACAACCCAAACCAATGCTTGATGTGTTACAATATATTGTGAAGCCTTTGTCCTCGAAGAGTCAATATAAGAGCAGTAGTCAACAACTACTTGAGCTTCAAAAATCTCAACTCAAACTCCTTAGACCACTTAAAGGGAACATCAAGGTGAGTTAATCGGGTCAGATGTGTTGCAATAGTAGAGAAGCCCTCCAAAACCCACTGTAGTAACCTGCTAATTCAAAGAAGCTCTGAACCTCAGTAATTGAATAGGGCATAGCCTAATCACGAGTTGCCTCAATCTTTGCCGAATCTACCATTATTTCATCCTTGGACACAACGTGCCCCAAGAATGCTACAAACTCAAGCCAAAACTCACGTTTTGAGAACTTGGCACAAAGCCACTGATCTCTCAAAGTCTGGAACAGAATCCTTAGATCACCCCTTCGCCGTGAGTAAACCAGAATGTCATCTATGAACACAGTGATGAACAAATGATGATACTGCCTAAACACCCGCGTCATCAAGTTCATGAATTCGGTAGGGGCATTAGTCAACTCAAAAGATATCACTAGGAACTTATATTGACCATATCGAGTCCTAAATGAGGTCTTAGGGATGTTCCCTGCCCTAATCATCAGCTGATGGTAAGATCTTAAATCAATCTTTGAAAACACTGCGCCACCCAAAAGCTGGTCAAACGGATAATCAATCTTAGGCATGTGGTAATGGTTTTTCGCCGTCATATTATTCAGCTTCCTATAATCAAAACACATGTGCATCGTGCCATCCTTCTTATTCACAAAGAGAATGGGAGCACCCCAAGATGATATACTAGGCCTGATGAACCATTTACCCAAAAGATCTTAAAGCTGAACATTGAGCTCTGCATGAGTCATCCGATATGGTGGAATAAAAATAGGTAGAGTACCTGACTCAAGCTCAATGAGGAAATCAATATCATGCTCTAGGGTGGGCTAGGTAAGTTAGTAGGAAATACATCCACAAAGTCACAAATGATTGGAAATGAATCAATTGGAGGGACCTCCCTACTCACATCACGCACATATGCCAAATAGGACAAACACCCACTAGTCACTAGCATCTAAGTCTGAACAAAAGGGATAACTCCAATCAATTTACTACTAACAGAGACCTACCATACTACTAGACAAATACCAAGCATGGCTAAGGTAACGGTCTTAGAGAAGCCATTTAAGACCACACGTTAGGGGGATAACCAGTCCATGCACATAATCATATCGAAGTTATGCATATTAAGGAGTATAAGGTGAGCGCGGATGTGACTCCCTTAGATAGTAACTAAGCAAGATCGAAACACTTGATCCTCTAATAAAGACTCACCCACAAAGGTCGACACACGTAATAGCTTTGCCATAGGCTCAGAACATATACCCATAATAGAAGCAGAATAAACAAACACATAAGAATAGGTAGAGCCCGGATCAAATAAAGCCGAAGTGGGCTGATAGCATAAAAGAATCATACCTAGGATCACATAATCCGATAACTCAACCTCTACCCTTGCTAGACCCGCATTAAAATTACCTTGTCCGTCTCTGCCCTGGCCATCTGTACTACCACTTGACCTGTCTCCCCGAGGACCACCCTGAATACCCTGATATCCATCCTGATGGTCGTGATTCTGACCTTGATCCCTAATTAGAGGTGCTTGATGAGTGGTAGATTTGCACTTATTTAAGGTCCATTTAGCTCAATAATTAGTGTTCTCAATGCCTAAATTTGTACTTTTATAATCAAATATTTATGATTTGCAACTATAAAGGCAATTGAATAAGGCAAGGACTGAAGTTTGAAAGAATGGCCAAAAATACAAAAAGAAGTGCAAAGTGAGCATTGTTGATCGCCTATCATGAAGGGAGAATCATCAACTAAGCATGAACTTTCCCAAATTGATAGTGCATAACACTTATGTCTACCAAATAAGGTCGGAAAAATTTAGTCAAAAAAGTGATTTGCCAAATTAGAATGACGTTCCTGATGCACATCGCCCAAAGTGACAGTGTGCAAGGCAAAGAGTTAATGCTTGAACGATGAACTAATGTGGTATTCCTTGGTTCACCAAACGTGAAAGGTTGACTCGATCCAGTTTGCCAACTGAGGTTCAAACACCTAAATCCTAGAGCATCACAAGGAGAGCTAAGAAGCGAATGATGATTTGACGAGCGAGTTTGGTGAGCCCGACTAATGTCATCAAGTTGGTTACGAAGTTGATTTTGAGCCAAATTTTGGGAAAGTATAAACATCCCAAAGGATACAATTTTTAGAGAGTTCACTCATGAGTTTAAGTGAGAGAGTTTTGAGTTAGAGTTTTAGAACATTTTACTTTTGAAAGAACACTTTTTCTAGTTTTCTTGGGGTTTTACAATTTTAGACTTTAATTTGATAAATTTAAGTTAAATCCAAAGTGAGTTTACTCTTAATTGCTTGATTTCAAGTTGCCCACGACTGCTTTCATGAAATGTATATTTTCTTGACTTTTTGTGATGGGTGGCTAAAACCCTCAGATTTATGGGTGCTCTGATGGGGTTGGGTGTTGATTTAATGTAGTAGGTATTGTGCTATGCTATGCTTTGTTGTTGTTCATACATGATTTTGGTCTAATGACCATGATATTAACTTAAGGGTTACTGTTCCAAACTTAATTCCTACTCCCAATCTACAATTAATGCTTGAAAGAGATTAGTTGGAGTGGGTAATTAGTTCAATACTAGAAATTTAGGTTTGATGTCTATGACTTGTTTTAAAGAGAAGTTATGGGTCAGATTTATTTTTCTTATTCTTGAAACAGAGGATAGAGTGAGGTATTGGGTTGTTTAGGATTGACATTTAGATGAGATTGAAAGGAGACTCTAGGCATAGATGTTTTGAGATCAAAATATGATTAGCGTTATTGAAGATGACTTAGCCTATTTATGTATGTAATTCACTATAGAGCAGCACAATCACTTTTATGTGACATTGATATCCAATCCCCACACCCCTATATTGCTTGTTAACTATTGAGTTTGTTCAAATTTTAGTTTAATTGCGATAAGTGACAACAAAAGCTTTATATTAAGTTGGTGGTACCATCCACCAAATTGTTCTTACTATTCCAAATGAGCTAATTTAAAGTCCAAATCTCTCGATAAGTAATTTTCTATGATATACCATTCCTTATGGGATTCAACCCCGACACTTTGTTGGGTTTTTACTGACTACGATTGCTCACTCTTTTAATTGGTTTTAAAGGGTGATTTAAGCGTTATCAAAAATGGCGCCGCTGCTAGGGAGTGGTGGTTGAGAATTGTAATTGAGAAATTAGATTTTAATTTGGTTTATTTGTTGTTTGGTGTTGTTGGCTGATTTTTAGGTTGACAAAATGAGTGGCCATTGGAGTGAAAATGACAGTCACTATGGTCAAAATGAAAACATGGGTGATCTTAATGATATTCCCATTAATGTCATTCAAACCACGAGAGCAACCAAATACCTCCTACAATCGGGAGGGTGGTGTTTTACATCACTGGAACTATGATCTAATTGCTCCAGATGAAAGGAATTTTTGGTGGTCTATCTCATGAGGATACCCATGAGCACCTTAGGAACTTCAAGGAGGTGTGTGGACCCTTTGTGTTCAAAAATATCTCCCATGAATCCATAAGGTTGAGGCTATTCCTATTCTCTATAATGGGAGAGGCGACAAGATGATTGGAAGAGTTGCCAAATGATTCTATTACTTCGTGGAATGAGCTAATAGAGGCATTTTTGGAAAGATTCTTTCCACCCTCGGAGATGGTTAAACTTCATCTCCGAATCCAAAAATTTCAAAAGTGTTGGAGGTGAGCCCTTGCATGAAACATGGTTGAGGTTCAAGAAGTTACTCATGCAATGTCCAATATATGGCATTCCAAAAAAATTCTGCTAAAATAATTTTATATCAGCCTTGATTCAGTCAATAAAGATGTGATTGATTAATTAGTCCTTGGTGGATTGATGAGACAACCATATGATGTAGCTGCATTGTTGTTAGATGATATGACTAAGGTCAACAGAGCATGACATACTATGGAGGACCAAGTGCCCCTTCTACAAGTGGGTTTGAGTAAAGAACAAGTTAAGAGGGACCATAAAAAGATGAAAACATGGCCAAAATGATGACCCAAATCAATTTATTATCCAAACATGTCATAGGGGGTGGAACCAAGTCGGTGAATGTGGTTGGAACCAATAGTAGGTTGTACCTGGATGATGCCCAAATTCGAGGCATTATACAATGAAGAAGTTCAATACTTTGGAAATCAAGTATTGGGGGGGGGGGGGTTCTCACAATAATTATCAACAATAAGGTGGGTACCAAGGTTGGAACAAGGATAGAGATAATGGTTGGAAAGAAGGGCGGGGTGGAAATTGGAGAGACAGAGAGATGGAGAAGGATAGATACGTGCCTCCCTATGATCGTCCACACCGAAACGATCTAGCTGGGCTAGAAGGAAATCGGATGAAAGACATGCTTGTAAGGATGTACAACAAGGTTGAGGGTCCGATAATGTATTGAAGGATTTGAAAAATGACTTCTCCACTTTATCTCAAACGGTACCTTCACACTCCGTTTCTATCAAGGAACTGGAGACCCAACTAGGCCAAATTGCCACTCATTTAAATCCAAGGAAAAATGGAACATTGCCTAGTGACACCTAGGGGTAGGCGATCAGTTCTTCAATTCGACTTTATCAAACTTTGATTCGGTTATTCAATTTTCGATTTTAGAAAAGTGTGCACCATATATTAAACCATACTGATTTGGTTTGGTTCGGATTTATCTACTTCAGTTCGGTGTTTTTAAATTATTTTTCGGTGCGAATAAAAAATAAAATGAGGACAAATCAAAGTACAAGATACTTAAATTTAAAAGTATGTTAACGAATGATGTGTTTCTCCATGGAACACTTATTGTACTAACTAAAAGACTAAATTTATCTTTGTCAAGAACATTGTACCTTCAACTTCTTCTCAAGAAAATCAAGGACGAAGACGGGTTCCTTTACAGAACATACATTGATAAAAATATGTTTTGGTTCCTCTTGGAAATTAATATTTGAAGTTAACTATTGAATTGTACATTTGTTGCTACTTTGATTTGCTCATTATTGATTTAATTGTTAGTTGACTTTTTATTTTTAGTTAATAGAATGCCCATTATATATGTATATAATTTTTTTTAAAAATAATTAATAAAAGTTTAGTTATTCGGTGCACCAAAGTTTTGAGATCTCTACACCGTTAACCGAATTGAAGAACCGAACTTTTTAAAAAATAACACTGACACTGAATCGAAAAACCAAAGAACCGAACTAGTTCGGTTCGGTTTTTCAATTTTTCGGTATTTATGCCCACCCCTGAGTCACCATCCCAAACCCAAAAAATGATTGTTGAGTTTGTGCAATATGTCATGCCACGACGTTAAATAAGGTGCTTCTTGGGAGTCCACCCAAGTCTTTATTTTTTTGTTTTTACTGGTTTCAAATAACGTGCTTTGTAGGAAGGTTGAGAAGAGATTGGAAGATTGAAAAGGAAAGCATATGCGATGAAAAACCCAAATGGCAATCCACCAAAGGCATTATGCAGACTAAGTCTTGTCTTGTATGCCTTTTGAGCTTGAAAAGATGGAAAATGGCACTGTCAAGATAGGTGATCATAACTCCAAAGGGCTATTCGCCAAAGTGCATTAAGCGGACTCCATCGGGTCCACCGAATTAGCCTTCAGGTTTGGTGTTTATTCAGGCTTGTTCAGTGAGCTTAAGCTCCAATTGGTGATTCACTGAACACGTTCGGTGAAGTTAGTCGTGATCACCAAACGGGCCTTATATAAAAAGGCCTAGGGTCTTTTCAATTTTAAAATTCAATACCATTGAAATTTGAAAGCTTTGCCGATTCTTTTGTCTTGCTTCATGAATTTTGAGTGTTTGTGAGCCTTGTGTGAGTTATTGAAGGTGCTAGGAGTGCATTTGATTGACGTTTGTGTCAACCTTACCCCAATCCTTCAGTTTCTTGATTATTTTCAGCTTTAAGGTTGGTGTTTTGACTTCTTGTTATTGTTGTTTTTGAGTTTAGAAAACATATAGGGTGTGGGCTTAAGCCCTTTAACTGAGATTAAGTGCTCTATGGGTTGCTTTGTATTTTTCAAATTCAATTGTGCCCATGTGATTTTAATTGTGAATGCTTTTACAAATGATGAATCATGTTTGTGTTGGTTATATTGCTGAATTGATTTGTTTATTTTGATGGGTTTGTGCCTTAATTGATGTGAGTAAAGTCTAAGTAGCTCAGTGTTTACCCAATTGCCTGATTTTTCCCAATGATAGACACGGTGACTACTTTCTTAAGGGCAAATTGTCAATTAGTGCAATGCTTAGTGATAAATAGGGGAAATCTGAGTACTCATGAGTAGAAAATCATCTAGGTGGATTGAAATGTTTGTGGGGGGGACTAGTATTTGTTGTGTGTCTTGGTTTCTCAATGAAAATTTTGCACTGTGCTGAAACTTCCTATTCGGCGAGCTTGTCTTAGTTCACCAAGAAAGTTAGGCAAATCGTCGAGTAAGACCCAACCCACTTTCTTTGGCATGAGCATGGCCTTGTGTACTGTTCCATTCGGCGGGCTTGTCTTTGCCCACCGAACCCACTTGATGAATCGCCGAGCGGGAGAGGACATCTCCCTTAATCCCTATTACATTCCCTTTTGCATTGTCAATATCAGCAGACTTGTCTTTACCATCCGAAACCAACTCGGTGAATCACCAAGTTGGCATTGACTCCGCTTTTGATGGCTAAACCCTGAATAAATTGGCACTTTCCATTTTGGCAAGCTCACCGGAGTTCTCAGAACTTATTTGGCAATTCGCCTTCCCATTAGGAGAGCCTTAAGAGTTTTTTTGAAATGTGTTTTAATAACCTCCTCATATACATTGTTTAAATGTATGCTTTGTAGGTAATGACAAGAACCAAAGGTAAACAAGTGGTTTCTTTCGATATAGAGTTGGATAGAGAGCTCTCTCCTCCTCCTCCACTGAAAAGACATTGGGGAATAACAATAAATGAGCCTTTGAAGGCTTCCCGATGTCACCAAACTACCTCTACACAATCATCGACCCAAGAAAGGGTATAGCTAGTCATGCGGTAGTTAGAAAGAGGGAAGATATCCTATATAAGTTGGTGCAACCCTCATCCACACAAGCATTAGCTTCTAGAGTCCTGTCAGTGATAACTCTAAGGGACCTAAATATTGCTCAAAGCTGCAGGTGAACAGACAATACTTGAGGAGAGACGATTCTTCATATATGGAGTTATGGATGACTACCTAGGCATTTGGGAAATGATACAATTCCACAAGTTTGAGGGATTGACCAAACCTAGAAATCCCTACATACGTTCCTGGGTGAGGGAGTTTTATACAACTAAAGCTCAGGCCCTTTCGAAGAAGCGAAAGAGCACAGCATGGAAACCACTCGAAGAAGTGGAGGTGAGAGGTAAAAAGGTTCGGTGTGATGCTGGAGCAATTAATATAGCACTAAAGATGTCAGCATTCAAATCTGACTTATATTCACTCCAAATGCACCATATTTGGATTCTCTAAAGGGTTGGCTAGTCCCTTTATCTATGACTCTTCTCCCTCCTAGATGGCTGATTTTGCTAGTATCGAGAAGAAAAATTTGAATATCGTATCTTGATATTGGTTTGGATTTATCAATAGCAATCTGATACCATGATAGAATGAGTCCATCATTCGCTATGACAAGGCGGTAGTGTTCGACACCATCATCAATCAAGAGCACATATATGTTGGTGCCGTTATTGCTGACGAGATGCTAATGAGGGCGAGATAGGAGCAAAAATCACTCCCCTTTCTAGTTATGATCACATATTTATGTGGGAGGGAAAATGTCCCTTTTTGGGTTGCTACAGATGTGAGAGTCACACCAGCCTCATCTAATGACATCCGGAGGATCGAGGCAGAGTGTTTGAGAAATGATGCGGCTCGGAGAAAGTCGCCACTAACAAACTCCACTCCAGTGGTTGACCTTGCTACCCTGGAAACTTAGATCAACACACCTGCCCCTTCTGTGGAGCAGTAAGGTATTTCCATGCCTTCTTCTATTGCGGGCTCTTCTGTTGCTACGCCTGTACAACCTGATGCAGTAACTAATAATGTTGTGGGGTCTTCCCCTTTCCTGTTTCTATCACCCTTTGACCCATGTGTTAATTTATCATATGGGAAGCCTTGCACGGTCAGCAGATGTGAGAGTTGTTCAGATTAAAAAGGACTTGCCCCAGCTCATTGACTAGGCCATTCAGAAGGCCTGAGCACATTTGGTTGAGAGAGTTAGCAAGTGTGAGGGGATAGTAGAGATACATACTTTGAGGCTTGATAATTTGAGTGCTAGTATTGAGGCTCGGGAGAAAGATGAGGGTAGTTCTAGTGCTTTAGATACCCTAAGGGCTGAGGTGGCTACTTTGAGGGCGGAGGTGGTCCAGATACAGTCTATGGACTTCTCCACACTTTGGGGCAAAGTTCCCATTCTAGATATTCCCAAGATGCCTTATGTTGTGCCTTCCACTACTATACCTAAGGTTATTGTGAATGCTGAGAGTGAGAGGGTCGATGAGGAGTTCACCGAGGAGACTGATAAAAAAGAGCTAAGAGATGAGGAGCACGGGATTGCTGAGACACTGACCGAGCTGCATCAGACCAAAGAGGTTATTATGCAGGCTACACTGGAGAGATCTCTTCAAGAGACTTCAGAGGTTTGGTCTAGTGGAGTCACTCCAGACTCTACCATACCGCATGTTGCTGAGATGGGCACTGATGCCCCAATTATACCTCATATGCCACCTCATATGATCCTATTGCCGAGTATCAATGTCCCCCTTGAGACTTCACCTCTCGAGATTCAAGATGAGAGTATACCACATACATAGCTTGTCAAGGGACCCTTTCTCTCGGCCTCCTAGTATTTTTATTTATTTTGCATTGAGGACACTACATTAGATTTTTGGTGGGGTGAGGACCTTCATGCCAATTTCCCTTTTTGCTTGTGTTTTTATATTTCTTATTTTGAACAATTTCCGTTTAATGTTTATATTAGAGTGCTTTGTTGGGAAATTATGTGTTTCTTTACTTCTATCTCGTTCTCTCTTGATGTTGTTACCCCTCTAGAGTTCAAATCGTGAAATGATTGAAGTTTTCATTGATAACAATTTGAGAACCAATTTTGTTCAATGTCAATGTCATGAATAGTACTCATGATGAGCATGATGCACAGTGTTGGTGTTGCGAGAGTGAAATTGATGTGGTTACACCTTTGAGCTATCTCTTTGAGTTTTTTGTTGGCTAGCTATGTGTTGATGTGAGCCTTGCAATAAACATCATACATACGCCTTTGATCTTTTCGGGATGTGCTAAATGAGTGTATTTTGAAGTTCCATGTGTGGTGAGATTTTACTTGAAATCATGCATGTGGATTACTAAAATTTGTCTTGTTAGTCCAATTGTGTGAATCTTGGTGAATGTGGGACATGATGTTGGGCAAAAACTCAATGAGGGAACCAAATTGTCCATAAAGCCTTTTGTAACTACCTTGTGAGGGTGTGAATCTACCAATTGAGCCTAACTTATTTGTTGACAACCAAAAGATTCTTCTTGAGCCAAATTATCCCTACCTTCTCACCAAAAATCCTTTTTGAAGCACTACGATGTTTAAAAGACAACTTACGCCAAAATACTAAGTTGGAGGTGTGGAAAGGAAGGATGAATGCAAGCTGAGTGAAGGGAAAAAAAGAAGAAGAAATGAGACTCAAGTCTAAAAGTTTTGCAAAAATAAGGAACCGATCCTTATAAAAAAAAAGTGTGTGGTATCATCATTGTGATGGAAATAGCTTGGAAAAATGAAAATGAAAAAGAGAAGTGAAGGAAATAAAAGGGGAATTCCAAATAAATTGAGTAACAAGTCAATATTTGAGTTCTCAAATGAAAAAGAAGGAAAAGAACTTGAGAAGAGGTGATGATGCACAACAATTCTTTGAAAAGGTATAAGTCACCAATATAAATTGACCATGACTTAGCCCTCATCCCCATTACAAGCCTAAAAGTCCCTTGAGACCTTGCATGAACTAGGTTTTGTGATGTATGGAAAATATGGGAAAACATATGGGACAAAGCTTGCTTGTGTTTCTCTTTTTAGAGAATGAGAGTTGCATTGATTCCTATTACCTTGGTTGATTTGCTTTGTGAGAGAATGAAGTCGTTATTGATGTGAGGGCACTTGAATGCATTTGTTGAAACATGTTCTTGCATTAGACAAGAAGCTAAAATGAGATCGAGCTTGTATTGAGACTAGCTAGTCATCATTTGAAGCTTTTTGATCATTATTTAGGGTAATATGCTATTGAGAGTAGTCTTGCCATGTCGCTTGTATGTTAGCTCTTATTGAGTACTGTGGTAGACACCCTTATTGAGCTTATTGTGTTCTTGATTTACTTGAGGACAAACAAAAGTTTAAGTTGGGGGTGTTATGAGTGGTATATTTTCACTCATTTAAGATCCATTTAGCACAACAAGTAGTGTCCTCAATGCCTAACTTTTTCCTTTTTCTAATCAAATATTGATGATTTGCAGCTATGAAGGCAATTGAACAAGGCAAGGGCTGAAGTTTGAAAGAATGGCCAAAAATAACAAAAGAAGTGCAAAGTGAACATTGTTGATCACCTAACATGAAGGGAAGATCACGAACTGTGCATGACCTCGCCAAAATTGACAGTGCATAGCACTTGTGTCTACCAAAGAAAGTAGGCGAACCCCAGCCGAAAAAGCGATGCGCTGAATTAAAATGGAGGTCCTGATGCATATCGCCCAAAGTGATAGTGTGCAAGGCAAAGATTTAATGCTCGAATAATGAACTAAGGTGGTATTTGACAATTCACCGAACGTGAAAGGCTATCTCGACCAAGTCCGCCAACTGATGTTTAAATACCTGAAGCCTAGAGCATCACAAGGAGAGCTAAGAAGTGAAGGGCAATTTGTCAAGCTCGACTAATTTCTTTGAGTTGGTTACCAAGGGGATATTGGGTCAAATTTTGGGAAAGTATAAATATCCAAAGGATACAATATTTGGAGAGTTCAACTCCCGAATTCAAATGAAAGAGATTTGAGTTAGAGTTTTAGAACACTTTTTCTAGCTTTCTTAGGGTTTGACATTTTGAGACTTGAATTTGATAAATCTAAAGTTAAATCCAAAGTGGGTTTACTCTTAATTACTTGATTTCAAGTTACCTATGACTGCTTTCATGGAAGGTATATTTTCTTCACCTTTTGTGATGGGTGGCTAAAATACCAAGATCTAGGAGTGTTCTAATGGAGTTGGGTGTTGATTTAATGTAGTGGGTATTATGCTATACTCTGTTTTGTTGCTGCTTGTAGCACCCAAACACACAATCAAGTGTACCCTACCGTGCAAGTTTTAAAGTAGCTCTTTATAAGAGCTGGGTATTGTAGCTACATGGAATTAAAATTAGATCATATTCAATTCTTCAAATAACTAGAGTTTAGAGAAAGTGTTATCAATAAGAGTGATATATAGTTGTAAATGATTCATTATCTAACTACTGAGTTAAACTACTACGATTCAATTTCAATTGAATTTTAAACAATGAATTAGGAAATTCCAAAGTTGTTGCCTGCTATGGATTCATGCAAATTATCTTCTTTAATGGATGTCAATCGATTATCGAATAACTGATTACAGGGTTAGATGTATGATCATGGTCTCCTGACCTCTAACCGCCTACAAATTAGTTTCCTAACTACATCGTTGAGTGGGGAAAGATTGAACCAATTACTGGGCATTATGTTTTCATCATGTCTATTAACCAAGCAAGGTTTCTAGGTATATCCCTATCCTAGATACAAGTCAACCCTAAACCTAGAAAAGATCATGCTCCTTTTGCCCCACGTTCTGTCCTCTTATTCCTCTCGCGAGTTCAATTCGGATAATACATTTATTTCAATGATGGCCAGTCACAAAATACTAAATTAAGAACGAAAGAGAGATTCATATGCTAACCAAAATTAATCCATCAAAGTCAATCAAATACAATCATCCTATAGCCACAACCCTAGAACTAGGGAATTTAGCTACTCATATTACGATTCTCAATCTTGAAATAATCAATAAACATAAGAGAGATCGAATTAAGTAAAGAATCAGAATGAACCCTACGAATAGATGAAATCGCTCCCAAAGTTGTCATTCTTCAAAACCCAGAAAAAGAATAATTAATTCAATAAAATCCGAGTCTCTTTATAATTTAGAAAAAATGGCAAAGAATTTGGACACTTGTCCTCGACGCGCAATACGCCTGGTATTTTTAGCTTCAGTAAAACACATTCTCTCCGCAACGTGGAGAGGATACAAAGTCTTCTGCCTCGATATCATCTTCTGGAAACGTTAATTAATTCCTTCTCCGCAATATGCTTCTGCGATTTCTTCACTTTGAACTTCCTTTTTCTCCTTTTAGTCTTTATCCTTCGCGCTTTAGCGATCAGATCCATTATTCATTCTCGTGCTTCCATTTCCTTGTACCTTTTTTTCCTTCTTTGAAAACCTACAATCATTAATCATATTCTTTAATCAAAATGAAATATATGACTCACATACTACCCAGCCACCAGAATTTCTGAACATACCAAAGGAGGCCTATTATCATTTCCTAAACAAAGCAACATTTCAATTTCACTTCAATAACATGTTGTGAAAGTTCTAGACTAAGATTCAATACATGGAATACACAATGTTTCACCACACATGGCACAACTTCAATTCAAGTAGGCTCTATCATCATGCATTACACTTTATCCCAGTAAAAGTTAAAATTAAGCTTAAGTTACAATATGTAGAATCAAATATAAGAATTCATAGGCATATATATATATATATATATATATATTTGTCCACATTCTATCATACATGATTTCCTTTCACAATTATAGCTTCAACACAAACACGACACCTAAGATTCAATGAAAAAATTACCCTTAAGATGGTCGTCATCCATCTATCATAAGGCAATGTGACTAAACTACGAGGACTGACTCAATCCTAAGAAGAAAATTCGTTTTGTACTTTGTATGATTCAAAGGGACTATCATTGGACAAAGAACCAAAAACAACCTCCAAGGAACCCACAATAAAAATAAAGTAAACTATTGTTCAAACTAATGTATACATCAGAGAGAATTCACACCCCACCTTACATTGTAAAAATCAAGCATTGTCCCCAGTGCTACAAAACATCAAAAATATCAAGTATAGAGATAAGATGAATTACTCCTTGATCAAACCTCTATGGAGTCTCCGCCCTCGGCCTCCTCTACAGCCTGTATGGGTCTACATCCTCCGTGTTGGGGTCAGTGTCAACATCGGAGCCAATCTGCAACCTGTCTTCATCTGTGGGCTCATCATCATCCACGAATTCAAAGAAGTAGGCCCGATGCCTAGCACTGCCTTGGCATGCACATTTAGAGAATACCTATGTGCCACCTCGCTCAGTGGCTCTACAGTGGAAGCCCGAATTCCATTCCTATACCTCAACATCTCTAACCCATATAAGTGGGCCATGATCAACACATCGCATCGGTGGTACTCTGCAGTGGTGAGTGGTGGACCAAACTCATTATTAAGCCTTTTTGTTTTAGTCATGTCCACTAGTGCCAAAAATAGTGGTGCCATATAATCTAAGATTTCCTTTTGTACACCTGCAGAACGACACAAACGGGTGATAAGGCCCCCAAAAACATATATGCGCCCTCTATGCACACGAGTTTTCCTCATAAAAGACTTCAAGATTGCTTCAATCGTAAGTTCAGTATTGGTCATCAACGCATACAATAAGCACACTCTTTCATGAATGATGTCTATATAGTGCAACCTAGGAATCAAGCAATTCATAACTATATTTAACAAACTCGAGCCTCCTTGATCATGTGCGCATATGGAAGAGATTGGTGAAACCTATTTGAGGTGTGCTTGGTCCACCGAACCATTGATCGAGGCCCATAGAGAGTGTGTCTAATGGCTTGGTACGGTGGGTGAATGTTCAAATCGGTCAGTACCAAGAGGTTAGTGTCAACAACTGTGCCAGCTATATCATTAATACTATTTGAGTGAGGGTCACATCAACTCCCCGCACCTTCACAAAGTGCGAAGTTGACTCCATCACCCAGTTGGCATAAAACTCATGAACCACGTGCAAGATGCACTCTGTAGGCTCGGCAAAAATAAACTCCACGTGGAGTTCCTGGATACACCTTATAATCAGGGGAAAGTCTCTAACTAGACTATCCCTCTCAATACATATATCAGAAAAGTAACGCGCTTCTGTATGCTTTTTCCACCATACCTTGCCCTCAATCCGGTCAGTACCAAGGAGTTAGTGTCAACTGCAGTTCCAACTATATCATTTAATATTGTTGGAGTGAGGGTCACATCAACTCCCCGCACCTTCACAAAGTGAGACCTCGATTCCATCACTCAGTTTGCATAAAACTCATGAACCACGTGCAAGTTGCACTTTATAGGCTCGAAAAAATAAACTCTATGTGGAGTTCCTGGATACGCCTCATAATCTACGGAAAGTCTCTAGATAGACTATCCCTCTCAATACATTCATTAGAAAAGTAACGCGCTTCCGTGTGCTTTTTCCACCATACCTTGCCCTATTTAGCCACTTCTTTTAGACCAAACCGACATGTTTGCCTACGCGAGATAGCTAGTGCGGAAAGAACATTCCTCCTACTATGCACTCTCTTCCTTTGGCTGGAGGACACCACTTCTTTTTCGAGGCGTTGAGTACCTGACATGATCACATACATAGTGCACAAACACCATACAAACCAATTCAACCTATATAAGTTCACAGAATAACCAAGAATCAAGAAACATGGGTGGTGAGAGGACCACCCTCACACTTACCCGTGTGTACTACTCACGCTAAACCATAAGGTACTCATACTTACCTAACATTAACAACAGTACAAGGTGATTATCACCCTTATTGCCTATTCGACACTTCAAGTTCATACCCGAACATTGATATCACTACAATCAACGCACCAAAGACCTTTCACATAACATATTAGAACGATACAACACTCACCCATACCAAATGTTCGATCACGCACACAACCAGTTTCACCTCGTGATAGGTACAAAACACAATCTCAACCCCACACGTAGGGAAATACCTTGCGCCACCCATAGCACGTGTAATTATAACCCACATAGTGTTCCTACTCAAGAATTTGGAACCACTTTATTGTTATCACCCACAACAATTCGAGTACCATCATCACCCAGCTAAACAAAGCGTAAAAAACTGAGATAACATAGTTTTATTTTATAATGCATAAATAATTTAAACCTGGAAAGGCATGAACTCAACTCCACGTTATAGACTAGCCATTTTTTATCGTAATAAAGAAAGGGGTCGAGTGAAGTTGAGCGAAATTGGGGAGAGTGAATGAAGATTTAGGGTGAAATTGTGAGGTTGAGGGGAATGAATTGGGAATTTGAGTTAATTTAGGGGTTAAAAAGGGACTACGTCAGTTTTCTTAAAGGGTAGACGGGTAAAACCTATCTAATTTAATGAAAATAATAAACAACTTACCTTGTCCATGATGCACTCTTATTACAGAGTCTACTGTCTACGCTGGTAAATTAAATTCCCAGTGAAATTAAATTTAAGGTCTAACTCCGCGACGGGGCTCCCATACAGAGCTCCGTTATCTTTGACGAAAAATTGAATTTCCATCAAAATCAAAATTGACACCTACCTCCGCGACGTGCTCCTTTTACAGAGTCTTCTAATTTGCACTGGAAATTTATTCCCAGTGAAATTAAAATTTAGAATCTCCTCCGTGACGCAGCTTCAATACGGGGCCCTATTCCTGCACATTTAAAAAACAACACCCATTAACACAAACCCGACGGGTTGCCTCCCATCCAACACCTTAGTTTTGGTCGTGGCACGACCTATCTTTTTATATTATATATATATATATATATATCCTAGCTATTACAATGAATAAATACAAATGAACCATGTCCTATGAATGAAAATAATGAAAAGGAAAACAAAACTTCTATCTAATACATGTGGTGATGGTTTACCTCTCGTGTAGCGCCTTCTTTAACATTGTGGCTCGACCCAGCTCATGAATCACTCGTTGTTCAACTCAAGCATTTCTTTCTCGCGATCCACATCATTTCCAAAGTAGTGCTTGACTCTTTGTCCATTCACTAGTAACGTGGAACTCTTATCCTTATTTTTAGCTCAACCGCCCCATGTTGAGTCATTCTTACCACTTCAAATGGTCAACTCCACTTTGATCGAAGGTTTTTAGGGAAAAACTTCAATCTTGAATTAAACAACAACACCAATTAGCTAGGCTTGAATGTATGTGGTACAATGTGCTTATCATTCCACTTATTCGTCTTCTCTTTATATAACTTGGCATTTTCAAAGGTGTAAAGCCTAAATTTCTCCAACTCATGCAATTGAACAATTCTTTATTGCCGGCCAATTCAGGATCAAGCTTCAACTTCTTTATGGCCTAATATGCTTGGTGTTCTATTTCTGCTGGGAGATGACATGTTTTTCCAAATACCATGCGATAGGGAGCAGTCCCAATTGGTGTCTTATATGCTGTTCTATAGGCCCATAATGCATCATTTAACTTTTCAGCCTAATCCTTTCTTTGTGCATTCACAACCTTTTATAAGATTTTCTTTGCCTCTCGATTGGACACCTCTACTTGATCACTAGTCTGAGGATGATAAGTTGTAGCTACCTTATGTCGCACTCCATACTTAGCCAATAAATTTCACACTGAATAATTTTATGAAGTGCTTATCATGGCTTTTAGAGTTCCGAACATGGTGAATATGTGTTTCTTGATGAACTTCATCACAACCTTCACATCATTAGTAAGAAAATCAACAACCTCAACCCACTTAGACACATCATCCTCTGCCACCAGAATGTATCGATTCCCATTGAATGTAGGGAAAAGTCCCATGAAGTCTATCCCCCATACATCGAATATCTTGACCTCCAGAATATTGCTCAATGGAATCTCATGTTGTCTTGAAATGGTTCCCATTCTCCGACACTGATCACAACCCTTCACAAAAAGTGCAATATCCTTAAACAAAGTTGGTCAACAAAAATCCGTCTGCCATACCTTATGTGTTGTACGTTCTCCTCCATGGTGACCTCTATATGGTGAAGAGTGACAACTTTCTAACACTTGGCGTGCCTCATTTTCAGCTTTACATCTCTAACACCTAAGAAACCAGACCTAGAATTTTTTTTTGCAGAAAATTACCTAAACCAGTGAACTACAGCAGGGTTCACGGACCGTGATAGGGTCCACGATCCATTGACCTACCCGTGGTGGTGAGTTAGACTCCACCAGGCCCAGACGTCAGAACACGAGACCCTTCACGGGCCGTAGTCTTGACGATGGGGGGTGGTGGCGTCCGTAGAGTCTGAACCAGTAGGCCACTAAGCCTAGCGATCAGACCCTCCCATGCCTAAGTGAGGACCACGAGGACCTTCACGGTCTGTGGTGATGATGGGTTGTGGGGGCATCCATGAAGGCCAACCACTAGACCTCCAAACCTGAGCCTCCAGACCTCAGCCCAAGTGAGGACCACGAGCACCTTGACGGTCCGTGGTGCTCCACACGGGCCGTGGTAGGGGCTCGTGGACCAAACCCCCAAAACCAGTAGCCACTGGCAAAGGACCATGAGCAGTCCCATGGTCCGTGGTCCCTTTCACTGTCCGTGGTTCCTTTCACGGTCCGTGAGAGTGGTCGTGGTCAACCCCGCCAGATTTTTAAGTGGGGTTATTTTGGTCTTTTGCCCTATTCATTGAACACCTAAATTACGTTGTTTAACCCTTAAACTATGTGGTTTTGGTCAGTTTTAGCCTAGAAACATAACTAGAACATACCTAAGTCAGATCATTCTTCAAAACTTAGAAAAATTAGAGCGTAAGAAGAGAAAGAGGTCAAGAACCCTAGTTCAAGAATATAGCGAGTTTCCATCAGTTTCAACCCCGTAATTGAAAGATTTCTCCGTGGAATTCGTCACCAGGTATGTGGGATTTCACCAGTGGGTTCCTTTCACCCATTAGGTCCCTAGATTTCAGTCAGAATCTTGATTCCCTTAATATTATCTAGACTTAGGGTTTCTTAAATGTTAGAATTGTTGGGTTTTAGTTGTTAGAATGATCCAAATCGTATTATCATGAATTCAGTATCGTGACTTCCCAGATTTATGCATAAACTCAGAACCCTAGCTATGTAGTTCTTTTAGTTCGTGAATTACACATGCTAGGTCAGTTAATTCAGTTATAGATATAAACATGCCTCTATTTTTGAATGCATTATTATCAGTATATTAATGTTTTATTCTCAGTTTGGATGTCAGTATTTTGAGCTATCCAGTATTACAACATTTCAGTGATAAAGTGTTAATTACTTAATCAATTGGGAGGAGCTTAATACCGAGTGGACTAGGGTCAGTCATCCTCAAGTCCCAGAACTACGTGCCTCATAGGATAAGTCCCATCTGTTGGGCATTATATTTTAGTGATCACGCCAGCATGCCACTACACCTCTGACAGGGTATATTAGGTCCTCTCGATGGGGCGTATACATCGGACTCCATATTTAGATCATGTGGTTTTATGTCGGTTATTAGTAGCTCTCTCACAGTTTAGTTAGATTCTATTGCATTGACCATGTTATCAGTATAGTTCAGTATTCAGTCTCAGCATGTTATAACTTGGTCATTTCATTCAGTTTAGCCTTGTTCAGTATTTCCAGTATCCTTATCATGTTCAGATTATACCATTGCTTATTTCCTTGTTCAGTTATGTTATTAATCAGCTTTATTCTATCCTACATGCTCAATACCTTTCAAGTACTGACGCATACTCTGCGCTACATCTTCTCGTGATGTAGGTTCAGGTCATCAGCAGTCAGATCACGGATAGATCGGTTCTCGATCTTCAGTTCAGCAGCATAAGTGGTGAGTCCTCATTCTTTGAGGACTAGTGACATGATTATCCTTCTTGCTTTCAATTTTAGTTTTAGATTTGCTAAATCTAGCTGGGACATGTCCCAACATTTCTAGTCAGTAGAGGTTTTATTTCAAACATAGTTAGTTTCAGCTTTAGTCTTAGAGTTTGACTTTTCATTTGTATTCAAACTCTCCGTTTTTCATATATTCAGACTTAGTATATGGGTATTACCCATCATTTTAGATTATTTATATGATTTAGCTTCCGCACAATATTCATTGATTCAGTTTATCTTTAGTATTCTCATGATTATGCCAGCAATGTTAGCTTGGGGTCACTCATGATCCTAGGTCCCATGTTTGCGTCCAGAGGGTAGCCTCGGGGAGTGACAACATCTTTGCACTACTTGGTTCGGTCCCTGCTTGAATAAGAATGGCTCATCCCATATATAAAATCTTGCATCATGGCTCAGCTTTGCTTTTGGTGCATAAATGTGGGAACACTCTACTTACCATAAGATTCACAATTTCATAATACCATGGTACTTGAGAAATGTCTAAAGCTAACAATTTCTCATCATGAAACTCTTCACAAATTTGTCCTTCATTCCATGTGATGAATCCTCCAATCTAGACAAGTGGTCTATAATTTAATTCTCCGAACCCTTTCTATCCTTGATTTCCAAATCAAATTCTTGAAGTAGCAAGATCCATCTTATCAGCCTTGGATTTGCATCCTTCTTGTTAAATAAGTACTTGATAGCAGCATGGTCAGTGTAAACATAACCTTAGTATCTACTAAGTAAGATATGAACTTGTTGAAGGAAAATACTAGAGCAATCATCTCTTTCTCTGTGACTGTGTAATTTGACTGTGCTGCATCAAGAGTCTTGCTGGCATAGTAAATAGAGTGAAAATCCTTCTATTTTATCTGGACCAACACTACACCTACTATTATATCACTAGTATCACACATAAGATCAAAAGGTAACTCTTAGTTGGAAGCAATTAAAATAGGTGCTTTTATCAAATTCTTCTTCAGCAACTCAAAGGGATTCAAACAACTTTCATTGAACACAAATTTCACCTCTTTCTCCAACAAACTGCACATAGGTCTTGCAGTGTTGGATAAATCTTTGATGAACCTCTTATGAAACCCAGCATGCCCCAAGAAACTTCTGACTCCTTTCACCAAGATAGGAGGTGACAACTTTTCAATTACCTCTACCTTGGCTCTATCAACTTCCAACCCGCTTCTAAAGATCTTATGACCCAACACAATACATTCTCGAACTAAGAAATGACACATTTCAATTCAATACAAGATTTTTTCCTCACATCGAGCAAGAACCCTATCAAGATTATACAAACATAGCTAAAAAGACTCACCGAATACCGATAAGTCATCCATGAACACTTTCACAAAATCCTCCACCGTATCGTGAAATATTGCCATCATATATCTCTGAAATGTGGCTGGTGCATTACAAAGTCCAAAGGGCATATGCTTAAAAGGATATGTGTCATATGGACAAGTGAAGGCCGTCTTCTCTTATTCCTCTATTGAAATCACAATTGATTATACCCGAGTAACCATCCAAAAGCAATAATACTTCTGCCCTGCTAGCCTATCTAACATCTGATCAATGAAGGGAACTTGTAATGATATTTTTGGGTGGTCTCGTTCAGCTTGCGATAATCCTTGCAAATAGGCCACCCAATAACTGTCCTTATAGGGATTAGTTCATTCTTATCATTATTCACCACAGTCATACCCCCTTTCTTGGGCACACATTGCACAAGACTTACCCATTTGCTGTCAAATATGGGGTTCACTATTTGTGCATCTAACAACTTGATAATTTCCTTCCTCCCCATATCTTTCATAACTAGGTTCAGTCAGCGCTGGTGTTTTGCACTAAGCTTGTGTCCTTCCTCCATGTATATCTTGTGCATGCACAATACCAGACTAATCCCATGAATGTCAGACATCTGCCAACCAATTTTTTCCTTGCTCCTTCTAAAAAATTTCAAAGATGCTTCAACCTGTAACTCAGAAAAATCTGCAGAAAGAATTACAGGTAAGGTCTTATCATCTCCCAGAAATACATACCTCAAATGGGAGGGTGGTGTCTTCAATTTGATCTTGGGTGCTTCCTCAATTAATGGCTTAGATGGTGCTAACACCTTATTCAAAGTCTCCCAGTTATCTTTTGAAACCCCAAACTAGACACCTCTAATAATTGCACAATTTCTTGTGCTTCAGCATTACCATAGATATCATGGACAATCAACACTCGCTCTTGTGGATCTCTGGATGCGATGTAATGAGCTTCTTCTTCAAGATCTATCACTGTTATAGTCGACAACTCTTCATACACAACCAGTAATTTCAGAGCTTTATACACATCGAACACTTCAACTTTGTCGTGAGATCTCATAGGTAGTTGACCAGCTGCTACATCAATCGTAGAGCACCTAATGGACAATAAGGGTCTCCCAAGAATAAAAGGCACCTCAGGATCCGGTTTGAAATTCAGCACAACAAAATCAACATAAAATATCAACGATCCCACTTGGACCAAGACATCCTCCACAATACCTTCCGGCCTAGCCACTGAATGGTCTGCCAACTGTAAGATAATAGTGGTGGGTTTAGGATTACCCAACCCCAATTTCTTGTATATAGAAGTTGGCATCATATTAATATTCGTTCCTAGATCACACAACCCTCGGGCATGAATGTTTTTCCCTATGGTTATTTGAACAGCAAAACTACCCGAATCTTTGAGTTTGGTGAGTAGCTTATTTTGAATTCTGGAGCTTCACTCTTCAGTGAGTGCCACAGTTTCATACTCCATTAATCTCCTCTTGTTTTCTACAATCTCCTTCACATATTTGGCATACCTTGGTATTCCCTACAAAACATCTATAAGAGGCAGATTAATGTGCACTTGTTTTAAGAGAGAGAAACTTATTGATGCATTCATATTTATTTTGTTTTTTAAACTTTTGAGGAAATGACGGAGGTGGTTTCACTATTGGTTGCATTGTTTCCACATGTGTATCATTTCCACTCTTTAGGTCTTCTTCTTCCCCACTGAGGTTCATTGTTTCTCTTCTTTTGAGCCAATTCCTCCAATTGCAACCCACTACGAGTACCAACCGCATTTACTTGCCTCAGATTAGGATCAATATTACCAGGAAAATCTCATTTAGGGTGTGAAATGAGCACTAGCACATTGCACAAACTTCTTCTCTAGATTTTGAGTTGTGGGTTGGTTATTTCTTAATTCCGCAACTATTTTCTCCATGTTCGCATTTTCTTTAGCCTGATCGACCATGATTCTATTCAACATATCCTTAGTGCTCATGTTTTCTTGATGGTATTTTTTATTATCTCATTGACCCTGTTGTTGGTAACCTTGCACATTACCTTAAGGTCTATATTGATTCTAACCCTGTATCTAATTTTGATTTCCTCCCAAAGAGAAATTAGGATGGTTCCATGAACTTGGATTATATATATTGCCATAGTTTTGATGCCCCATCTTTGTTGTGCATTACCTATAAAGTATACTAAATCCGGGTTCGCTCCACAACTATCTGCTACATGATCACCACTTCCACATATATCACACCATGTTTGTGGTTGTTGTACCACATTTACATGTGTATGCTATTGTCCCATTGACAAATTACTGAAATGAGTGTTCACCATGTTCTGCATGGCAGCAATTTGGGCAGTCAAAGTTGTAACTACATCCATCTCTAGCATCCTAGTAGGATTAGCTCCTCTTCCATTCCACTCGGGGTTACCTTGTGAGATTCTATTCAGTAGAGTGAACAATTCAGCATAAGTCTTCTCCAAATCTTGTCCTCCTATAATTAAAACAAGTAAAATTTTGGTGTTTGGTTCCAAACCCTCAACGAAGGTATGGAACAACACCTCGTTAGCTTGATGATGGTACATACAACTTAATAACATAGATTTAAACATGTCCCAACCCTGGTACATGTTTCCCTCTCCTTTTGCTGGAAACTAGTATCTCGTTCCTCAGCTTGGCTGTTTTCTCAGATGGAAAAAATTGTATAAATTTTTTTCAAGCAATATCATTCAACGACGTGATAGAGTTCGCTGACTCAGAATTAAACTACCATTTTACTTCTCCTAATAGAGAGAAAGAGTGTGAGTCTCACATAATTCGGGTTCACTCCAGTTAGAGTGTAAGGATCACTGATTTCCAAGAAGTTCTGTATGTGAACTTATGGGTCCTCATGAGATAATCCAGTAATATGCCCATTAGAGTGAAATAGTTGCACCATACTCTTCTTCAATTCAAACCTACCACAAACTGTTGGTTTCTGAATACAAGAAGTGACATTGGTTATGTGTGGGATTGCCACGTCTCTCACTTTCATCTCTACCATCACTACATGTGCGGCGTGTTTAACCTCTACTACTAATGATACCAGATCACTCCCAACTTGGGGAACAAGGTAAGTTAGTCGTACTTGACTTCTCTGGTAATGAACGAATCTTTTCGGTTCAGCAAGTGGCTCTACCGATTCCCATTTGTCTCCTAGCTTGAAGTTCAAACACAACCAGTAGTAATAATAGCTAAGATCAAGTTCTCAAATCTTTGAACAAAAAACTCAAGAAATTAGATAAATCAAATGCTCCCTAATTCTAAATTCCTCGACAACGGCGCCAAAAACTTGTTGCGCCCAAACGCACACGCAAGTTTACGTGGTCGTGCAAGTATTAAAGTAGCTCTTTTTAAGAGCCGTGTATCGTATCCACAGGGACTTAAGATTAGATCATATTCAATCCTTCAAATAATTATAGTTTAGAGATAGTTTTATCAAGAAGAGTGATATATATTTCTAAATGATTAATTATCTAAGTTAAACTACTACAATTTAATTTCAATTGGATTTCAAACAATGACTTGGGAAATTCCAGGGTTGCAGCCTGTTATGGATTCATGAAAATTATCTTCTTTAATATATGACAATCGATTATTAAATCACCGATTACAAGGTTAAATGTGTGATCATGGTCTCCTGACCTCTAATCACCTATGGTAATTGGAAGCCTAACTACATCGTTGAGTGGGGATAGACTGAACCAATTAATGAGCATTATGTTTTCATCATGTCTATTAACCAAGAAAGGTTTCTAGGTATATCACTATTATATATACAAATCAACCCTAAACCTAGAGAAGATCATGCTCCTTTTGCCCCACATTCTATCCTTTTATTCCTCTCCCGAGTTCAATTCAGATAATACATTTATTTCAATGGTGGCCAGTCACAAAATACTAAATTAAGAGCAAAAGAGAGATTCATATGATAACCAAAATTAATCCATCAAAGTCAATAAAATACAATCATTTTGTAGCCACAACCCTAGAACTCGGGAATTTAGCTACTCATAGTATGATTCTGAATCTTGAAATAATCAATAAACATAAGAGAGATCAAATTAAGTAAAGGATAATAATGAACCCCACCAATCGATGAAATCGCTCCCAAAAGCATCGTTCTTCAAAACCCAAAAAAAATTAGTTTAATAAAATCTGAGTCTATTTATAATTTATAAAAATTGGCAAATAAATTGGACACAGGTCTGCGACGCACAATAGGCATGTTATTTCCTGCTTCAGTAAAACACCTCTTCTCTGCGATACATAGAGGATATGGAGCCTTTTGCCTCGATATCATCTTTTGGAAAACATAATTAATTCCTTATCTGCGTTGCGGAGAGGTTATGCTTATGCGATCTCTTCACTTTTGATCTTCTTTTTTCTTCTCTTAGTCTTTATCCTTTGCGCTTTAGCGATCAAATCCATTCCTCATTCTCGTGCTTCCATCTCCTTGTACATTTTCTTCTTCTTCGACAACCTACAATCATTAATCATATTGGTTAATCAAAATGAAATATCTGACTCAAGTACTACCCAAACACTAGAATATGTCCTTAAACTTAGCTAAATTAAGGGTGTAATTTGGCTCCTAGGCATATAAATACGCCCAAGATCACTGTTCATGCATGATTTTGGTCTAATTACTATGAGGTTAACTTAAGGGTTAAGTTTGAAAACTTAATTTATACTCCCGATCTCCGGTTGATGCTAGTAATAGATTAATTGGAGTGGGTGGTTAGTTTTATACTAGCAATTTAAGTTTGTTTTCTATGGCTTGCTTGAAAGAGAGGTTATGGGCTAGATATATTTGCTCTATTCTTGAAAGAGTGGATAAAGTAAGGTATTGTGTTGTTTAGGATTGACATATAGATGAGACCAAATGAGATTCTAGGCATAGATGCTTTGAGATCGAAAGATGATTAGCGCATTGAAGATGACTTAGCATATTCATGTATGTACATCACTATAGAGCAACACAATCACCCCTATGTGACATTGATATCCAATCCCCGCACCCCTAGATTGCTTGTTAACTCTTGATTTCGTTCAAATTTTAGTTTAATTGTAATAATTGATAACAAAAGCTTTATATTAAGTTAGTGGTACCATCCACCCTATTGTTCTTACTATTCCAAATGAGATAATTTAAAGTCCATATCTCTCGATAAAGAATTCTCTACGATATACCATTCTATGTGGGATTCGATCCCGACTCTTTGTTGGGGTTTTTACCAACTACGATCGCTAATTCTTTAATTGGTTTTGTAGGGTGATTTTAGTATTATCAGTGCTGTTGGTGGAGCTGTGTGTGGAGTGGGAGAATTTTGCCTACGCATGGGACAATCGTTGGACTAGTCGTCAAGCCCCTTCACACTTAAAGCAACCCAGAGCTGATTGACTTCTAGAAAAATGGTCACCACGACCTGAAACACAAGAGTGGGACCCATGACTCTGACTAAAGCCTACCTCACTCCAATTATATAGGTCACCCTCTAAAACCTGTAATGAGGCATGAACAAGGTGACTGGACTGGCACTACTAAAACCGTGTCCTGGGCCAATCATAAAAGTCTCTCTGCCTGGAATGGGACCTGCTATAGTTGCCCCCATGTCTAGCTCTCTTTTTGGTGTTGCCCCTTTAGACCCCACAATGGAGCCTGATCTTGGGCATATTTATATACCCAATTACTACGAATTACCGGTATTTAACTTGACTTTTAAGAACATTCACTATTCTAATTGATATGTTTTGATTTAGAATTGCGATGATTGCATACTAACATACATGATTAGCTATTTTCAGGGTTCCTAAAAGAGATGCAGGCGTATAATGGGAGCAACGCAAGCAAGGACAACAAAATTGCATGAGGAGAAGGCCTAGCGTAGCGCCCCAGCACACCAGGCGTGATGGGGGCGCAGGGCGCCAACCCAAAATCGATTGAGACTCGTTTTTGGCACACTGGTGGCGCAGGGAGCCAGCCTTGTGTCAATTGGAGGCCATTCCAGGCACAAATCCAATCGGCGACTGACCAGGATGGACCATAGGTGGGACTACGGTTCGTGGACCAGGTCTGTCGGTTGGCCCCGACAGATTTTAAGTCAGGGTCATTTTGGTCTTTTCCCAATGCATTGGACACCTAAACTATGTCGTTTAACCCCTAAACTACGTCGTTTTAGTCAGTTTTAACCTAGTAACTTAATTAGAACTTACCCTAGTCAACTCATTCTCCAAAATTCATCCAAGTTGAACGAAAAGAAGGAGAGAAAGTCGATCAACCCTCTCCAAGAACGCAACAAGGTTTCCTCCAGTTCCAACCCCAACATTTGAAAGATTTCTCCGTGAAATTTGTCACCAGGTATGTGGGATTTCACTAGTGGATTCCTTTCATCCACTAGGTCCCTAGAATTCAGTCAGATTCTTGATTCTCTATATCATATTTAGACCTAGGGTTTCTAGAATTTCAGATTTATATTGTGATTCAGCTGTTAGACTAATCCAAATCAGATTATCATGTTTTTGAGGAATTGTTGCTTAGTTCTTGCATGAAACTCAGAGCCCTAGTTGTGTATATTCGTTTAGTTCATGAATTACACTTGCTAGGTCAATTTATTCAGATATACATGCGCCCGTTAAGAATGTTTCAATATCATTATTAATATTGCATTTTCAGTTAGCATGTCAGTATTTTGAGCTATTTAGTATTTCAAAAATTCAGTTATAATGTGTTATTTACATAATCAGTTGGGAGTAGGATTAATACCGAGTGGACTAAGGGTCAGTCACTCTCATAGTCCCAGAACTACGTGCCATCATATGATAAGTCCCCTCTGTGGGCAACATATTTAGTGATCACACCAGTCATGCCTTTATACCCCTGACAAGGTATATTGGGTCCTCTCGATAGGGCAATACATCAGACTCCACGGATAGATCTCGTGGTTTTATGTTGGTTAACAGTAACTCCCATATTCAGATTCTAGTGCATTGACCAGGTTATCAGTTATAGTTCAATATTCAGTCTCAGCATGTCATGTACTTGGTCATTGCATTCAGTTAGCTAAGTATTCAATATATTTCAATATTTACATCATGTTCAGATTATATCATTGTTGTTATTGCTTTGTTCAGTTATGTATATGTTGTTCAGCTTTATCCTATCCTACATGCTCAGTACCTTTCAAGTACTGACGCATACTCTGCGCTACATCTTCTCGTGATGTAGGTTTAGGTCATCAACATTCAAATCACGTATAGATCGGTGCTCGATCTCCAGTTCAGCAACATCAGCGGTGAGTCATCATTCTTCGAGGACGATTGACATGTCTTTTATCCAGTCATTCTTATTTTAGTTTTAGCTTTTGCTAGAAGTTAGCTGGGGGCATGTCCCAGCAGCTCTAGTTAGTTAGAGGCTTTTATTCAGACATAGTTAGATTCACTTTTAGTTTGAGTTTGATCTTTCAGTTGTCATTAAACTCAGTTTTCTATATTCAGACTTAGAATGGGTATTTCCCATCATTTCACTTTATATCATGTTTTAAGCTTCCGCACAAAAATTTCTCATTTCAATTATCGTAGTGTGCTTATGATATGCTAGCACAATTATCTTGGGGGCACTCGTGATCCTAAGTCCCGTTTTTACGTCTAGGTGGTAGCCTCGGAGTGTGACACTAATCCACTCGATATATACTTTCTCCCTCCTTTGGGCTATTTATAATTTCCCAAAATTAGGCCCAAAACCCAATACGTGATCCATTTAGGGACATTAGTCGGGCTCACCAAGCGCGTTCGCCAAATCACATCTTGCTCCCCAGCTCGCCTTTTCATACTCTAGGCTTCAGGTTTTTGAACCTCAATTGTCGAACTCATTTGAGTCAGCCTTTCACAATCGGAAAATCGTTGAGTACCACCTCTGTTTTCCTTTCAAGCATTTGGTCTTTCTTTTTACACTATCATTTTCAGTGATGTTAAGCAAAACCACATTTCTCATTCGGTACATCGCCCTCTTTAATAGAGTTCTTTGACCTGGTTTGATAAACACAAGTGATATGCACTATCATTATTGGTGAGATCGTGCTCATTAGGTGATCTGCCCTTCTAGTTTGGCGATTAACAATGTATAGTTTGGACATCTTTTTGCATTTTTGGCCTTCTTTCAAACATCACTCCTTGACTTGTCCATTTGCCTTCATATATTTAGATCATCAATGTATCATCAGAATAGGACAAAATTAGGCATTGAAGACACTAAATATCGAGTTAAATAGACCTCAAATAAGTGCAAATCTACCACTTATCAACCCAACCATCCAAACCCATAAAATTTGGCCCCTTGGCATTGTGAGAGTTATAATGCCCGCAGGGAAGCCCTTGAAGCTCAATTGCCTTTGTCGCAGCTAAGCTACATTTGGATTGTCACGGCGACCGACACATTGTAGAAAAGACGATCGTAATTTGGGAGACCGACACACTGTGGAGAAGATGATCATGACTATCCAACTCCTTCATTTGCTTTCCTAATTTGTTTTTAGTTGTTTTTAGTCCTAGGTTTTTTGTTTCTTTTTTGACTCGGGCTTTGGGCCCTCTTTGTTCATTTGATTTCTTCACAAATAAAATGGGCTAGCCCATAATTGGATTAAAAAAATTGCTACCAAGGTAGGTTTTTGAAATCCGATATTGCCCATATCTATGTAAGTAATTACCCAAATTTTATCCTTCATTTAGTATAAGGTGGTAGGAAAAAAAAGGCCAATTAAAGAAAGAGAACAAAAGTTCAAAAATCTTCATTCTCTCTCGCTCAAAATCTTTATAGGCTAAGAGATGGATTGTGAGAAAACTGGTAATGTAGATATTCCTTCAACCTATGTTAGCCTCAGAATTCTCTTTGTTGGTCATGATACAACTTCTTTATCAAATGTAGCAGCAATTCTTGAAGAACATTCTTTTAAAGGTACATTAATATATATATATTTCTCTCGTATGTGTTGAGCTTTTTCCCTAATTTTTGTTGGATCTTATTAGTAAAATTTATACTTATAGTTTATATTTAAGAAGTGAATTTCTATAAAATTGATGATTGATGTTTGTTATTTTATGATAACTGAAATTTATATTTCGAATTAAATTTATTTGGAGTAGATCTGACTATTGAAATTTGAAGAAAAAAACTATTTTATTTTATTGGCAAAAACAAATCAGATGCACATGACTTTTAGTCAATTTTAACATGTGTATCAGTCATGTATGACTTAGTGTATGTGTAGATTAATAAATTACAACAGTGTTGAATGAATTTGTTAGATTGTTGTTGTTTTAATAAATTAATGATTGATTTTTTTTATTTGTGATGCTTGAGAACATAACGAATGGATGTGACATAGTAAAATTATGTCATTAAATTATATGTAATGAATGTTTGAGAACATAAGCTATTTCTAAATTTTTAATTTGAACTGTCTAACATAAATAATTTATCATTTGTTTAAATGTTGAAACAGAGCATGTTGTAGTTTAAATATATAAAAAAAAAACAAATTACCGTCAAGTGTAAAACATTATCAATATATTAAACCTTATGAAAATACATCATCAAATTTATCAACACGCTAGATGAGTTGTATATTAAATGGAAAAGAATCAGTTGGATTCTTAAGCAACAAGATTAAATTAATTAACTTATCAAAGACTTGAAAGATATTAGTAACCAAGTATCAATCAAATATCCCTTTCTATACTTCTAATGTAATATTATTAGTCATGTCATACTACCTTTATTCATTTAATAACATAAAGAAATAGAAAGGTGTACCACTAATTATTATGAAAGTATTCCACAATATACACAACGTTTTTGTGATATTTTCTAAGTTTGATTATTGTTGATAGTAACTGCAATCCAACAAGCAACTATAGCTTTATCCATTCTCCGGGAACAGATCGACCAGTTCGACTTGGTCATGGTGGATGTCGACATGCTTGAAATGGACTACCTTGATTTCATCAAGTCCACTCAACTCATCAAAGAGAAACCTATTATTTGTAAGACTATTTTCTCTAAATCTTAATTATTTTATGTGGTTTAGTGTGTACTATTCAATAATTTAAAAGTGTATTTAAACGTGTTAATATCACACATCATAATTGAACTTTATCTATCATAATAATAATATCAAAAAATTAACTTCTAACACATGAATGTTACTTGTAGTTTCTATATATATTATTATTTTGGTCAAATTCTATATTTAAATATGTTCCTTTAAAAGTGGTGTATATATTTATGAATATTTAAGTTCTCTCAACAATTCTGGATACCTCATTTAACGATTTATTCTGATTTTTTATTTTTGGTTTAGTGATGTCTTCAGAGGTGAGGATATAAATGGTAAAACAAGCAACAATACAAGGGGCATGCTTCCTTTTTAAGAAGTCGTCCATGTCATCAATGAACCTCAAGGATGTATGGAAGCATGTGTGTTACTACAATAACAATGCAAATAAAAAATCACAATACTACAAGGCTAATCAAGTTTATGCAATGGAAAACACATCTTGTCCCAAGAAACTGCAAGACAGAAAGAGAAAAAGCATAGCAAATTGCTCTGAGACTTGTCAAGATCAAGTTGTAGATTCTTTAATAGAAAATGATGAGTAAAAAAGGTCTAAGAGAAAGAGAAGTACTAATGAGGAGGCACAAATTAAAAGTAGTGGTACTTCAGAAAAAGAGGAGGATCATTCTTTGCTTTCAAAAATTACTACAGAAAGACCATAAAAGAAAAGACGACACCTCCAATGGGCACCAGACATTGATAAGAAATTAGACGAGGTTGTTCACGAGTTATGAGAAAAAGGTAAGTATTTAAAGAATTAGTCTTTATCCCAATTGAGAGAAGTAAAAAACAAAGAACTTTGGTTAAGGAAAATGTTAATTAGTCATTTTTTCAATGTTCACAATTTTACTATTGAATTCTCATTATTTGTATTACCATATTTTTTTAACTGTCCTAAAAATGTTCTGGAGAGGATGTGTGTCACGACATGATTTTTTGAATCATGATGACACCTACTATAACCCACTAGTAGGTAAGTCAACCCGTACCTAGTACGTAAACTAGTGTGTATGAGAGTAGAACTAAACATAAATAACACTAAAAAATAACATAAGATAGAAACAAAAGCAAGCTAAAATCTATACAATGGAATCCCTCCCGGAACATGAAATATAAACAAATACAAGTCCACAAAGTGGACCACAACAAGCCCTTTCAGAGGCAAAAGACTAGATACATGTATAAAAAAAAGAGATAGGTTGATCCAAGATGCCAAGTGCTCACCCTCATCTTCGATCCCTAAAAGCTGCAAAAGATGGCATGAACGATCAGCGCTAGTGGATTGTACTACGACCTACATCATGAAAAAGATGTAGAGTGTAGCATGAGTACCAAAACAAAGGTACATAGTACGAATCATAGGCCGACTGAGCTAAAAGGTAAAAGCAATCTGAAAAAGATAGAATCTACACACAAACAGATGGCAAAGCAGATATGAAAGAAAGCACACGAGCATACCGAAATTAAATCTAAGTAAACCTAAACTAAACCTAACTGGACCCATAAGCACATAAGGTACACTCATGCACAAGTTTAAATAAAACCCAAACGGACCCCCATAAGCCCGACAGGTACACAAAAAAGCTAAGTCTATTGAGAGAAGAGTACCACGAATCAAAAGTTGGGCTCTCAGCCCAAGTAACCGTCATATACAGTCAACTCCAAGCCCTGCTAGCAAGAGTGACAATCAATCTAGGCCACCCAACTAGCCAGTCTACTCATAGCCCAGCTAGCAAGAGTGATCTGGGGGCGCGTCGACTCCAAAGAGGATCTCAGAAATCAAGGTCTCCTTGCCAGCCAATCCACTCTTAAGGGCATAAGGCGCTCTGCTAGCAAGAGTGATCCGGGGGCATGTGGAATCCAAAGAGGATCTTAAGTAGGTTCCAAGCCATCATGGATCGACATCCACTCACAAGGATTCACAAAAGGCCCCAAGCATGGAATACTCAAATCTTGAGAAAACACACAACCTTCGATAATGCATCAGAGCCTCAAAGATAGGGAGAGAAGGTAGAAAGTCTAAAAAGATGTAAAAATATCTAGGCTAAGGCTTAAAATATCAGACCCATGTATGCTTATCTGGTGTTAAAGAATCTAGTCCATCCAAAATGACGTCGGACATGAAAACAAATCTAGAAGGCTCGCGATTCTAAAACAACACTTGTCTATCCTAGACTAAGGCCGAACATGATCCAAATAACAAGTAAAAACGCATGTAGTACATAACAGCATGCAACAACACATATACCCCTCCCCCCCGCTAGCATGGTACTAAACCCGAAACAATATCGATCAACCCTAAAATATGGTATCTAAGAATAAAAGTATGAATACTTAGGTTCCCACCCCCAATTCACTCTAATCATCACGAATTTATGCATTCAAGCTCAATCTAAAGAGAAAGGAAGTCGTAGCCTACCTATATGCCGACCGCACAAACTCTAAATTACAAGGCTAGAGATTTTACTTTCCAAACGACCTCTGAATCATCACGCTATCAAAAATACGATCACAATGTTAGTACGATCATTTAGAAACCAAAAACATATAAACAAAATGGACCAATTTCGGAGTCAAATGGGAATTGTGGGACCCGCATCAGAATTTCCAAAATTGACACCATCACTAGATCCTAAACAATGCTCCTAACTTGTGTTCCAAATTTGAACGCAATTCGAGGTTCGAATCAGTGAACAAAAACAACATGCAAAAAATCAACAATTAGCTCAAATAAAAGAACCAGTACAACAACTAAAACGTTAATTTCACCTTGAAAAGGAGTCCACCAACACACTCTGATCATGTTGACCATGCTACTAGACGAAATGTATCCCTCTTCTTATAATAAAGATAAGCAAGAATACTGGGGAAAAAATACTGCACATACTATTTCTCATTCGTCTTTCTTGTTAGTTTAGCATTGATACTTTTTATAACACATTATCAGTACAAAGCTCCAAAATTTTATATTAGGTATAACGAATACATGTCTTATATATTTTAGTTCTTACTTATCTATTTAATTTCTAGTTAGTTAACTTGATAATCCTTATTTAATATATTCGACTTTATTATTATTCAATGAGTTATATTAGTTTTAGTATGTATACAAATTTCTTCGAGCTATTATTATATTTAAATAATACAAATAGTAATAATAATAATAATAATAGTAATAATAATAATAATAGTAATAATAATAATAATAGTAATAATAATAATAATAGTAATAATAATAATAAGAAGAAGAAGAAGAAATTAATAGTGTTGAGATTGATAGTGTTCTTCAGAATCCTAAATTACAGGATAAGATTGCTATATTACAGAATCAATTCTCTTTGGAAATATGTGGAGATCATCCAAATGCATTTTGGAATAGAAAAAAGCATGTGGTTAGCCTTCCATATGAGGACAACTTCATTGAGGATAATATTTCTTCAAAGAAAGGCAAGACCTTGCCAGATGAATTCTGATTATCTGGAACTATGCAAAAAGAAGATTGAGTCATTGCTTCAGAAACGCCTCATAAGACATTCCAAGTCTCCATGGTCTTGTACAACTTTCTATGTTAATAAACATGCAGAACAAGAAAGGGGAGCCCCCAGGTTAGTCATCAATTATAAACCGCTTAATAAAGCACTTCGATGGATCAACTATCCTATTCCTAATAAGAAGGCCTTATTAGATAGGGTTTATGAGGCCTTAATATTTTCCAAATTTGACTTGAAATCAGGTTATTGGCAAATCCAGATAGCGGAATCAGACAGGTTCAAAACCGCATTTAATGCTCCAATGGGACAATATGAATGGAACGTTATACCCGTTGGGTTAAAGAACGCTCCATCAGAATTCCAAAAAATCATGAATGATATATTCATGCCATATAGTAATTTTATTATAGTTTATATAGATGATATTTTAGTATTTTCAAAAAATATAGAAACTCATTTTTAACATCTGGATTTATTCAAAAAAATTATTATCCAAAATGGTTTGGTAATATCCGGTCCAAAAATGGATTTATTTCAAACGAAAGTCAGATTTTTAGGTCATCATATTGAGAAAGGTAATATTAGTCCTATTAATAGAAGTATAGAGTTTGCATCTAAATTCCCTGATATTATTACTAATAAAACGCAATTGCAGAGATTTCTTAGAAGTCTGAATTATGTTGCTCCTTTTATAATGGACTTAGCTATGGATGTGGTTGTTCTATATGACAGGCTTAAGAACAACCCTAAAGCTTGGTCAAATAATCATACGGAAGCGGTCAAAAAGATTAAGGAGAAGGTTAAAAACCTTTCTTGTCTAACATTGGCCAATCCAAATTAGGAGAAGACGGTAGAAACCGATGCTTCAGATATAGGATATGGTCGTGTCTGACATAATACTGCCCGGATAATAAGTGACATTGTATTGTCCAATTCTACTCTAGGAAGTGGAATGCAACCCAAAAGAATTATGCCACTACAGCAAAAGAAATTTTGGCTATAGTAAAAAGTGTCATAAAATTTCAAGGCGATCTTTATAATCAAAAGTTTGTGATAAAAAGTGATTGTCAAGCAGCTAAGTTTATGTTTAACAAGGATTGTAAACATGATGTTTCTAAACAGATGTTTGCTAGGTGGCAAGCGTTATTAGCCCCATTTGATTTTGAAATTCATTATAAAAAATTAAAAGACCATCATCCCCCCTGTGAGAAGGGGAAGAGGAGGAAGAACACAAGGAGGTTGAGGTCATAACCTAGTTCAACATGGCAACAAGCAGTTGGTAGCCACTAATAATGATGCTTCCACAAGTGGTATTAATACAAACCACCCAATGTATAAGGAATTTATGGATTTCATAAAAACCAAAAAGGAATCAGATAATAATCCCTCAATATATTCCACAGTTCTCATGGACGAAGAAAACACAGAAGTGTTTGATTTGAATGACAAAAAGGAGGTCGTACTTCTCTTAGAAAATAGTGACCTCAAATGGAAAAATGATCCATGGTAGGTAATGACCAGATATCTGAATACAATATCTTATACTACTACTATTTATAAATACAAAATGCATTATGAGATGATACTCTCAGCTACAGGGTCGTGTGAATTCCAACACTTTTACCCGGTGAATACGAAGAAAGTTTATAACTTTTCTAAGATTATCATAAAAAAGATCTTAGCTCCTGAAGAATGGGAAATGAGTCCCTTGAAAGAAATGGATTATATCCACCCTGAACAGAAAATCGCGGTAAAATACAATTACTGGGATTATATTGATGGCTTTAATAAAGCCCTATTATATGAGAATTCTAATAAGAAGCATTCATGGTTTATTAAAATATGTTAAAATGTGTTTGACAGGCAGTTACCTAATTGGTTTGGCAAATGGTGGACTTTATATGGTTCTTCGATAAAAATATTGCCTGAACCATATAAGAATTTATATTCAGAATGGGTAGATATCTCCCCAAAAAAATTATAAGTTTACAACATGATAATATATTCTTCGAAGGAATGTCGCTAATATATTACTTCATAGAATTTTCTATTCCTTGGATCATGAAATGATCGGTAGAAGTTAATACTACTTCTGATGGTTTTCCATGCTTACAAAGAACTTTTTATACTAAGTTCTGGAGCAAGCTATTACAAAAGAATCTTGAAGGCAAGGTTCATGGTCAAGAAATTCTTGACCTAATAAATGATAAAATTAGCAAATATTATGATAATGCTACATCAGAACCTCAGATGATGACTGAAATCAGCCCATTTAAACAGATCACCAGGAAGCTTCAAATGAAGAAAGGCCTGATTTCTAAATCGGAAGCCATAGCCTTGTATATGAAAGAAATTAAAAAAGATTTAATGAAAAATCTTAATATTGATATTAAAGATGATATCTCCATGGCATCAGCCAGTCATACTAATGAAGATGATTATGCAACATGCATAGCTGGAGAAGGCCAAGACGCTGATAGCAACGAAGAGATTGACATTGATGCTCTCTTCCAAAAATTTCAAAAGCAGGTGGAAGAATATTCTAGCACCGCTACAGCTGTCAAAGGGAAAAACAAAGTGTGAGGACCCCAAGGATAGCATAATGGAACAACTTTAATAAAGATTAAAGTAGGTCACAACTGTCGGCCACATGTAATAGGACAAGATTCTTTTATAAAGTAAAAGTTAGTGAAGGCAGAAAGTATTGTCGGCCTTATCATTTTATTAGTGGCCATTGTAAAGGTGTGGGCCAATATCTTTTTTATTTTTTTTATTTTTAAGATTCCCCCTATTCCTATATAAGGGGACGAAGTGTGTTTAGTTGGAGGCAGGTTTCAGAACCCCCTCTCTATCTATCTCTTGTAATATTTACTTTAAATTTGGAAATAAAAAGTTTGCAATATGGTTAGTACATTGACGGGTGTAAGATATCATCTCAACGTATTTTACTACTTCTTTAATTTAATTTATTTTATGTATTCAACCTAAATGATAGGCTAGACATTTTATGTTGAACTATATCATACTAAGATCCTAATAGTAATTGGCAATTGTGTCTATGATAAAAATGAATTGAACAGTAGGACTGAGGTCGAACATTAGTAATCCAGGCGTGCCTAGGCAAGGTTTATGAAAGGCGTTGTAAAGAGATCCGTTGGATTACCCGTTGGATCATTAATGCGGTTTTGAACCTGTCTGATTCCGCTATCTGGATTTGCCAATAACCTGATTTCAAGTCAAATTTGGAAAATATTATGGCCTCATAAACCCTATCTAATAAGTCCATCTTATTAGGAATAGGATACATGATCCATCGGAGTGCTTTATTAAGCGGTTTATAATTGATGACTAACCTGGGGGCTCCCCTTTCTTGTTCTGCATGTTTATTAACATAGAAAGTTGTACAAGACCATGGAGACTTGGAATGTCTTATGAGGCGTTTCTGAAGCAGTGACTCAATCTAATATTTGCATAGTTCCAGATAATCAGAATTCATCTGGCAAGGTCTTGCCTTTGTAGGAATATTATCCTCAATGAAGTTGTCCTCATATGGAAGGCAAACCACATGCTTCTTTCTATCCAAAAAGCATTTGGATGATCTCCGCATATTTCCAAAGAGAATTGATTCTGTAATATAGCAATCTTATCCTGTAATTTAGGATTCTGAAGAACACTATCAATCTCAACACTATTAATTTCTCCCTTGATGAAGTTAACCTGGTTATTCTTTAAAATCAATTTTGAGGTTAATTCATTAATCATTCTCGTAAAAGGTTTAGTAATAAACTCAAGTATAAACGGTTTATTATTCCAAGTACCAACAATTTTTTCATTATCCCAATATGTAAGAGGGAAAATATCATTGATAAATGGAACACCCAAAATAATTTGGTTAGTGATATCTTTCACTAAAACAAAGCTTTGAGGAACACAATTTTTCCCTTTGCAAATAAAAGCTTTAGGTAGTTTAAATTCAATATTCATTTTACTGCCATTTGCGGACCTAAGACTATGAGTAGTTTTATGAAAATACCTTGAAGGTATTAATCCTTCTTGAATACAGTTTAAATCTGCAGCACTATCAATAAGAGCAATAAATTCTTTTTTATAATTATAATTTATTAAAAGAGTGATTTTTGTATAAAACTTTTGGGAGGTAAAAGCTTTTAGATTTTGTAAAAAATCACCTTTTGAATTACCAAAATTTAGATTTTTAAGAAAATCAAGGTTATTGCTTTCTCCCTCACAAGAGGACAAAGATGTTGAGTTATTAACCAAAGCCCTCCGAGTTTCGAAGCTATCAAGTCGAACCTCTATAATGCCATTCTTTTCTTTAAGCCTCTGAATGTCTTCTTTGATATTATTAATCTCTTGTTTTATATCATTGATCGTAGTAGGAGAACTTATAAGTTTCCTTCTTTCTAATAAGAGATTTTGAACCTCAGCCATGGTATATGAATCTTCTTTGGTTGGGATTTCCTCTATTTCATTCTTAGAGGTGGATGTAGTATTACTGATCTTATCAATAATATGAGCCCTTATCTCCTGATCTTTGACTGTTTGTAAGAGTTCTATGATTTTGTCATTATCAATGACATTAATACTGATTTCCTTAAACTGAGTGTAGATCTTATAAAGATCATCTACTTCTTCACATTCCTTGTCACATTCCAATCCTTGTTGACAAGGTAAGCAATCTTCTTCTGAAGACATATAATCTTCTTGGTGAAGAGCCTTGAGATCTTCACTAGAAGAGGATTCCTCTTGGCTGCTATAATCTGATTTTGATTTTTCTGAATCAGAGTTTAACATTATCTTGTATAAAGAATCCTTTAGACTATCTTCTATGTCAAGACTTTTAATTTTTTTCCTTGACCCTGCAGTCTTTTGCATAATGTCCAAATCTTCCACATTTGTGGCAAGTAGCAGACTTGTCATAACTGAGTTTAGATTTATAAAATCTTGTTTTACTTTTCCTTCCTTTAGCTCTTCGCTCTTTTCTTTCAATCCTTTTTCTCTTCCATTCTTTGTAATCTTTTCGAGATCTAATCCTGGAAGAGTGTTTTTCTTTCTGCTTTTCTTTTCTATCTTTGGAAGCAGCTTTGGGGACATCTAGAGCAAATTGCTCACAAAACTCACCCAATTGTTGTCTTTCATTTAGACGATGTCTTTTGATTTGTTGATTCAACTTGATCTCATTGCATAAGGAAATTCCTTCATGCACTTATGCGCTTATTAGTTTACCATAAGTATATTCATCATAATTGATGCTGATACCTTCGCCTCTGAGTGTTTTCCTTACTCTTTCAGCAAAAAGAGATGGCAATCCATCTATAAATTTGGATTTCCAATAGTGCTATTACACTAAATATAGGTGTTGAGCGATCCGTTTTGAAATGGTATCAGTGCCATGGACTTTTGGTATCTATAGGTGATATAGTTCAACACTTTGTTTAGTTATGAATATCATAAGAGGAAGATCTACTGTGAAAAAACAGTAGAAAAGAGGAGTATGATATCCCTCAGCATCTAGATCTACTTAATAAGTGGACTATACCTAAGATACCCCCTAGAATTATATATCAGATTGGAACGTTTGAGAAACTCGGTCTCAAATAGGTGGTTAAAACCACAGAAGAAACTATTACTATTGATAGTGACCATCAGACTTTTAGATTATTATCTGAAAATGATTTGGCCCCTATAGAGATATTTATCGATTTATGCATATTGGCTTAGTACATGTGGCATTTAAACCCCTTACTTTACGAGGTCTACCTGAAAGTTTCATAATAGCTTTAAGAGATGGTAGAAATCATAATTGGAAAATATCTCTTATAGGGACGATTCAAACTAGTCTTACTTATGGACCAGTTTATTTTAATGCTTACCCCAATTTACAGATTTCTTTGCAGGATGATAATCTATTAGTTCTCTGATGTTAAATGTTAAACTTCATGGTTATGATTATATGCCTGACACTGAGGTTGTTTGCATTTGTTATAGAATTTATTATAAACTTTTACACACTCTTAATCATATGTGTAAAATGATTGATTTTAAAAATGAAACTATTTTAATAGAAACTAATTTTGGGAAATCTAAGATTGTCACTCGGAGGCCTATCAAGTGGGAAGAAATTGATTTTACACAAGAATGGGTTATTGAGGGGGCAGCCCTTCCTAAGAATAATATTAACGATGAGATTTCAGAAATTGATCAGTTGAATGATGGGACCATAAAAATAAAGTTTTTTGACTCAATCGTTGTACCCAATAGATTTGATAATCGTAGTATGTCTTCTAGACTGACTAGATCTAATTCTTCATATATTTATCCTGTGGATTATATTGTACAGGTTCCTTCAAGAGCATCTACTTCTCAGATTAGAGAAAATTATAGACGTGATAATATAAAAATTGATAGAGATAATATTGCGAGACATGTCCCCAGACCTAGCTCAGATCTTGATATAACTGAATATGAAATGAATTTCCCAGATGGGTTATCTACATAAATGAGTTTTTATGATGTCTGAAAAACCAATTGACTTTAGTCCGGGATCACCGATGAGAGAAAAGATTTCTAAAGAATTTCAGAAATCTAAATGAAAACTTTTTCGAAAATGGTTCTTCAAAAAATTTAATACAAAAGAACAAAAAGGTTCTCAAGAAGAATTTTATAATGACCTTATTGAATCAGGAACTAAGGTGATTATTTATTTTATCCCTTGGTTTATGTACAAACATGTTCATAACTTTATCTCTGTTATAGAAAGAGATTTTACTCCTAGTAATGGAGAAATCACTAAATCAATATTTCCCCCTTTACAATCCTTTCAAATTAATAAAAATGATAAAATCGTTAATTTTAACGCTTTCTGAAAATTATTTAAAAATGATACTGCTTTAGTCACTACTCAGCATATCAATGTCATGATCAAGTAAAACAATTATGCTAATTTTTATATGAGCATACTGGGCGATCAGGTTGTTTATTTACATGAAAAAGTTGATAAAATTATCTCTCAGTTCAATTCCGATCATAAGGGGAAAGGTAAGATGGATCAACCCAGCATCCAGCCTCCCCGAGAAATTGAAAATTTTAAGTTGAAAGATTTCTCAGATCTGGAGAATTTCCTAGAAAAAACTTTCAAAGGTAATAGCCTGAAACCCTTAAAAGGTAATAACCTTGTGGAGGGAGAAAATAGCAAAAATATGGAGTTTTCTGATGAGATTAATAAAATCTCTGAAAAATATGCCAGAAAACCAGTTCAAAGGATGTACTACTACCCTAGACCTACTCCTCAAGATGTGCTCATGGAAGAACATGAACATATTATAACTAATAGTTATAATGGTAAGGAGATTTATGAATGGAATATTGATGGTTATACGAACAGACAGATTTATAAAACTATGCATAGGATGCTAATGTACAGTACTATCTGCAAGACTAACAAAAATTCTGATAAGACTATTGCAGATATGATAACTGCAGGTTTCACAGGCCAATTAAAGGGTTGGTGGGGTAACTATCTAAATCAACAGTAAATATATACCATCCTCCAAGCAGTTAAGCAGGAAGGACTGGAAATAACTCAAAATGTTGTTTATACCTTGGTTCTAAATATTATAGAGAATTTTTCAGGACGATGGTCAGATAATAGTGAGACTATTAGAACTCTACTTCAAAATCTAAGGTGTAAGACTCTAACATCATTTAGAATTTATAAGGATGTTTTCTTATGCAGAGTTATGGAATTACCAGAGTGTAATAACACTCATTGGAAATCCAAATTTATAGATGGATTGCTATCTCTTTTTGTTGAAAAAGTAAGGAAAACACTCAGAGGCGAAGGTATTAGCATCAATTATGATGAATATACTTATGATAAACTAATAAGCGCCTATGTGCAAGAAGGAATTTCCTTATGCAATAAGATCAAGTTGAATCAACAGAACAAAAGACATCGTCTAAATGAAAGACAATAATTAGGTGAGTTTTGTGAGCAATTTTCTCTAGATGTCCCCAAAGCTGCTTCCAAAAATAGAAAAGAAAAAATCTCTTCCAGGATTAGATCTCGAAAAGATTACAAAGAATGGAAGATAAAAAGGATTGAAAGAAAAGAGCAAAGAGTTGAAGGAAGGAAAAGTGAAAAAAGATTTTATAAATCTAAATGCAGATATAACAAGTTTGATACTTGCCACAAATGTGGAGATTTGGACATTATGCAAAAGATTGCAGGGTCAAGGAAAAAATTAAAAGTCTTAACATAGAAGATAGTCTAAAGGATTCTTTATACAAGATAATGTTAAACTCTTATTCAGAAAAATCAAAATCAGATTATAACAGCCAAGAGGAATCCTCTTCTAGTGAAGATCTCAAGTCTCTTCACCAAGAAGATTATGTCTTCAGAAGAAGATTGATTACCTTGTCAACAAGGATTGGAATGTGACAAGGAAGGTGAAGAAGTAGATGATCTTTATAAGATCTACACTCAGTTTAAGGAAATGAGTATTAATGTCATTGATAATGACAAATTCATAGAACTCTTACAAACAGTCAAAGATCCGGAGATAAGGGCTCAGATTATTGATAAGATCAGTAATACTACATCCACCTCTAAGAATGAAATAGAGAAAATCACAACCAAAGAAAATCATATACCATGGCTGAGGTTCAAAATCTCTTATTAGAAAGAAGGAAACTTATAAGTTCTCCTACTACGATCAATGATCTAAAACAAGAGATTAATAATCTCAAAGAAGACATTTAGAGGCTTAAAGAAAAGAATGTCATTATAGAGGTTCGACTTGATATCGTCAAAACTCGGAGGGCTTTGGTTAATAACTCAGCATCTTCGTCCCCTTGTGAGGGAGAAAGCAATAACCTTGATTTTCTTTAAAATATGAATTTTGGTAATTCAAAGGGTGATTTTTTATAAAATCTAAAAGCTTTTACCTCCCAAAAGTTTTAGACAAAAATCACTCTTTTAATAAATTATAATTATAAAAAAGAATTTATTGCTCTTATTGATAGGGCTGCAGATTTAAACTGTTTCAAGAAGGATTAATACCTTCAAGGTATTTTCATAAAACTACTCATAGTCTTAGGTCCGCAAATGGCAGTAAAATGAATATTGAATTTAAACTACCTAAAGCTTTTATTTGCAAAGGGAAAAATTGTGTTCCTCAAAGCTTTGTTTTAGTGAAAGATATCACTAACCAAATTATTTTGGGTGTTCCATTTATCAATGATATTTTCCCTCTTACATATAAACCGTTTATACTTGAGCTTATTACTAAACCTTTTACAAGAATGATTAATGAAATAACCTCAAAATTGATTTTAAAGAATAACCAGGTTAACTTCATCAAGGGAGAAATTAATAGTGTTGAGATTGATAGTGTTCTTCAGAATCCTAAATTACAGGATAAGATTGCTATATTACAGAATCAATTCTCTTTGGAAATATGCGAAGATCATCCAAATGCTTTTTGGAATAGAAAAAAGCATGTGGTTAGCCTTCCATATGAGGACAACTTCATTGAGAATAATATTCCTACAAAGGCAAGACCTTGCCAGATGAATTCTGATTATCTGGAACTATGCAAAAAGGAGATTGAGTCGTTGCTTCAAAAAATTGATTAGTTGAATGATGGGACTGTGAAAATGAAGTTTTCTGACTCAATCATTGTACCCTACTAATAATAATAATAATACTAATAATAATAATAATAATTATTATTATTATTATTATTATTATAATAATAGTAATAATAATAATAATAATAACAACAACAATAACAATAATAATAATAATAA
>JAJOOS010000298.1:0-31558 GCA_029582725.1 Solanum chiquidenum
AGACTTTCTTTTGGTTGACAACAAATGGATTAGGCTCAAATGGTAAGAAAATGGTTTCACACCCTCACAAGGTAGTCACAAATGGTTTATGAACAATTTGGTTCCCTTATTGAATTTTTCCCCAAAATCATATCCCACATTCACAAAGATTTACAAAATTGGACTAACAAGACAAATCTTGGACTCCACATACATGCTTTCAAGTAAAAACTCACCACACTTGGCACTTTGAAATATACTCATTTAGCAAATCCTGAAAAGATCAAAAGCACACATGTAATGTTCATTGGAAGGCTCACATCGAAATGGAGCTACTCAACAAATGATTCAAAGGAGTCATTCAAAAGTTTAGCCACATCAATTTTCTTTTTGCAACACGAACACAATGCATCATGCTCATCATTACAAGCCTTGAAAATACCTGTTTGATCTTGAGTAAGACAAAACAAATGTTGATTGGAAAATACGGGAAAACCTATGGGTGAAAGCATTCACTGTGTTCTCTCTTATGAGAGTGACTGTTGCATTTGATTTCGAAACTTTAAATGATTAAACCTTTATGGGTGAGTATGGAAACATCCTTTCTATGAGGGCATTCAAATACTTTTGTTAAGCTCGAACTTACATTTGAAGCAATTATTGCGAGCTTGAGAATCTTTGAGAATGGTGTGTCACAACTTAAATCTTTGGGTACACATTTGATCTTTGCATAAGTAAATTGAGTCTTGTTGTGTGCATTCATGATTGAGTCTTGTGTAACACTGTTCGAGACCTCCTTTTTGAACGGTTGTACTTCAGTTTGCTTGAGGACAAGCAAAAGTTTAAGTTGGGGGTTTTGATGAGTCCACAAATTGAACTCATTTAGGGCTATATTTTGATAGAATTAGTGTCCTCAAATGCATATTTTGTCTCAATATTTGATGAAAACCCTTAAGTTTCAAGTATTTGGAGTTTGAAGGAAAGCATGGATACTACTTACCAAAAAATGAACAAAGGTAGCAGAAAGAACGAAGAAATGAAGATCTGAGAATCGCTGAACCCATTCGGTGAGTCGCCAAAAGGTCTTATCCTCGCCTTTTGTTCCAGTGTGCTGAGCTCTGAAGGAAAGGATCAAATCGGTGGTGAAAAGGAGCAGTTGGCGTATCGCCGAGTAGTTTTACGAAGCTGTAATGTGTCGCCCAATGATCCAAACATAATGATGCTGAAGGATAGAGCAAGACTGCGATGAAACCTACCAAAGGGCGGATCCCCGAGCTGATCATCGATCTCAACTAACGACGTCGAATGATCCGCTGCAGCACATATTTTTTAAAACTGTAAATACTCGTTGAGAGTTGTAGCTTAGTATCAGATTTTAAATATAGAATTTTTAATATAAACTTTTGAGTTCTAAGCTTTGAGAGGGTTTTGAAGAATTTGAAGATTCAAAGGGTTTCAACTCCAAGATTTTGGACTTGGGTCTTGAATATTCTTCACTTTTGACTTGTTTTAAAACTTAATCTTGCATACCCATTGATGGAAACTGAGATTGGTATACATTTTTACGTCTTTTACATGTGTAGCTAAAACCCCAATTCTTGTGGTGTGATTTTGTGAATATGGGTTAGATTATATGTTGGGTCTTGCTTGTTGATGATTCATTTGTTGTTTAGATGTGATTTCTTTTAGTAGTTGTGGTGGAACTTAATGAAATTATAGTTGCCAATACGATTCACGTTTGTGTTTTTGGCTTGCTCGAGAGAGAGGTCGTAAAACTAAGACTACTAAAATGATGGCTGGTGGTAGTGGGTCGACATGAGGTTCAGCTCGAGAGAGTGAACCCTAGTCCTTCTCCCACACACTCAGCTCGAGAGAGTGAGTGGGCTAAGGTGGAGGCTGTTCTTCATGCGGCAAGTGGGTGTCCGAGAGGAACCCATTTGATTAGGGGTAATTTGCTCGAGAGAGAATTTACCCCCACAATAGTTTACCCTAGTCACAAATATTTAATAGATTTATTGTCAAAAGCATGTATCCAATAGTTTAGTTTATCCTGTATTTCTAACACATCCCAAGAACCCCATCTCCTTGATTAGTACTCTTTGCATTTTTGTTGTTTTTGTTTACTTGTGACAAACCCCCATTGATAATTGACGCTTGCATCACCCATTAGATTTAACATGTTTCCATTCGATAATGTCTTTAGCTATAACTAATTAGAACTTAATTTTATTTTTATATTAATTCTCAAGCCCACTCCTTTGGAACTCGACCCTAACCCTTGGTTGGGTTACTTTACTATTGTACAATCGCAGACACTTGCATTGAAAGTTGTGTCTTGCTTACGCAAACATCAATATTCCACTAAAACTTGTTGAAGTATCAATTCTCTAATTCATACCTCAATTAATTACGTATAGCTGATATTTTCAAAATATATCAAGTAATAATAAAATATATGAGTCTATGCTAAGAGTGCTACCCCATGAGAGGATAAGTAATTTTTTTACGGTATTAACATAACTTAGGTATTTAAAATCCACTTCTTAACAACACATTACATAAACAAAAAAATAAAAATCACAGAGTTTAAAAGAATTATACCAAAAAGAAAAGGGACAACCTTATTGTACCTTCAATTCAAACTCAAATATATACATGTATAAGAATATGTGTAGCGGCAACTTGTTTTTCTTCTACACCTTAGTTACCTTATTTATTTCTACCTACAGTTTTCTCTACCTTTCAACACTTCAGGATTTCTATTATATTTTATAAGAAAAGTGAAAGAAATTAAATGACCGAAGGACAAAAAAATTATACCTGGAACTTATCCAGAAAGAACAAATGGATCACTTCCATTATGCTTATTTAATTTTCTAATTAGTCATCAAATACCATTTCCTACAATTCCACGTGAACAAATGGTGTTACCATAACACTAATTCATTTTATCATGTTACATATACAATTAGTTATTGCATAGGTTTGTGGTAAAATACATATATCTTTTTGCATATACAATAATTAATGAAAAATAATTTTGTGCAAAGCCTATCTTATATGATACAAATTTCTTGACATAACTACACTTACTATAACCGTTAAAAATATTTAATAAATTGGAAAATTCTCATAAGGTAAACATAAACACAAATGTATAGTAACTAAAGAATGTATCCTATTTTTTCATAAATATTTATGAAGTGTTAGGAAAAGCATGAAAATATGTATATGTAAATTAAATGCTCCTTAATCACTCGCAATGTTACGATACAATTCTAAAATTAAGGCTGGTAAGCCTTTGATACGGGATGAAGAACATTCTTAGACGGTTGGGGTGTTACAAGAATGTGGAAACTTAATCTAACATCCCATCATGCATGCAACTACATAAATGCACATATCCAAGGAGGAAACATCGACTCCATGCTAATGCATGTTTAAAACATAATATCATATAGCCAATATGCAACACACACTCAAATGCACATAAACATGTGGAAATCAATGAATTTGACTCATTTTCTTCAAAATTGAACCTTTTCATGAATCATGCATAATAAGGAAATCATAGGAATATCTACGACAATTGAGACCTAATGAGTAAACGATGAAGAGCTAAATACCTCAAGCTTGAGTAGGGACGCAAGGTAAGAGAGGAGGATATCAGGACATCATATCGACTTCGGTCTCCGATGTGGCACCCTCAACTAATTGATTCCTTCAAAGGACTTTCAGGAAGACAATTCTTTATTTCTTAACCTCTTAACTTCCCGGTCTAAAATCTCTACCGGAACCTCCTCATACGAAAGATTCTCGTTAACTCCCAAACCCTCTAAGGGGACTATAGATGTCGGATCTCCAACACACTTTTTCAACAAAGAAACATGGAAAGTTGGATGAACAATTGCCAATTCATTAGGCAATGCAAGTTCATAAGCAACCTTGCCAATTTGCCTCAAAATCTGATATAGCCCCACATATCGGGGGATAAGCTTCCCTTTCTTTCAAAAACTCATTACACCCTTCATTGGTGAAATTTTAAAATAGACCCAATTATTAACATCAAAATCAAGATCTCTTCTTCTAAAATCGGCATAAGACTTTTGTCGACTATGAGTCGTTTTAAACTTTTCTCTAATAAGTCAAACTTTCTCCATAGCCTCATGTACAAACTCGGGACCTATTAGGGAAACTTCACCCTCCTTAAACCAACCTATCTGATATCTACACATCCTACAATATAGGGCCTCAAATGGAGCCATACCAATGCTTGAGTGATAGCTATTTTTATATGCAAACTCAATCAAAGGCAGGTGATCATCCCAATTACCCTTGAAGTCCATTACGCATGAGCTCAACATATCTTCCAAAATTTTGACTGTAGGCTCAGCTTTCCCATTGGGTTATGGATGAAAATATGTGCTAAGCTTGACATGAGTACCAAGAACCATATGGAAAGATTTCCAAAACTAAGAAGTTAATTGAGTACCACAATCAAAGATAATGGATAAGGGAACTCCATGCAACCTTACTATTTCCTTCAAATACAACTTGGAATAGTCCTTCGTCTAATAAGAAACAGTGACGAGAATAAAATGAGTTGATTTCATTATTCGATCTATAATAAGTCAAATTGAGTCATATTATCGCTCGGTGCAAGGCAACCCAAAAATAAAGTCCATGTTAATGTCTTTCAACTTCCAAGTAGGAATGCTAATATCTTGAGATAAACCTCCTAGCTTTTGATTCTCAACTTTCACTTTTTAATAATTGGGACTCTTAGCCACAAAATCTGCAGTATCCTTCTTCATGCCATTCCACCAATAGATCTCCCGCAAGTCAAGGTACATCTAGGTGGTGGTGTGTCATGGCCCAGGGTACGTGATGTTCGACGTAATCATCTGACACTATCTTAGTTCAAGTGCCAAACGATCGCGTGTAGTGATATAACCTAACCAAGTGTTGGGATCGTTCCCACTGGGATTGGTTTAGAGAATTAGTATAAAAATAAAATCAAGTTCCAATTAGTCATAGCTATAGATATTAACGAAGAAAAACATACTAAATCTAAGGAGTGACGCAAGCTTCAATTATCAATGGGTGTTTGTATTAATTAACAACTACAAAAAGAGTAAAAATATAAGGAAAGGAGATATGGAGACGGGATTCTTAGGATGTGATAGGAATACGGGTTAAACTAGACTATCGGGTACATGCTTTTGATAGTAAATTGTTGAATATTTCTGACTAGGCTAGACTATAGTGGGGGGAAATTCTCTCTTGAGCAACTTAACCTGAATCAACTAGGTTTCTCTCGAACACCGAGTTGTCGCATTAAGCACAACCTCCGCCTTAGCCCATTCACTCTCTCGAGCTGAATGTGTGGGAGAAGGACTAGGGTTCACTCTCTCGAGCTGAACCCATGTCGACCCAATACCACCGGCTATCAATTTATTAGTCTTAGTTTTACGACCTCTCTCTCGAGCAAGCCAAAAACACTAAAATGAAATTGTATTTGCAACTACAATCCCATTAATTTCATACACAACTACTAAACGAAATCACATTTAGACAACAAATAAACTATCAACAAGCAAGACCCAACAAATAATTTAACCCAAATTCACAAAATCACACCCCAAGAATTGGGGTTTTAGGTAGACATGTAAAAGAGATAAAAATTTATACAAATATCAGTTTCCATCAACTGGGTATGAAGAGTTAAGTCATAAAACACGTCAAGAGTGAAGAATCTTCAAGACCCAAGTCCAATTTCTTGGAGTTGAAACCCTTTGAATCTTCAATGTCTTAGAACAAAACCTTCAAACCCCTCTAAAACATAAAACTCTCCAAAAATTGTAAAAAGTTCGAATAATAGAAGTGATATGATATTAGAAATTTAAACAAGTATTTATAGTGTTTGAAAATTTGTGCTGCGGAGGACCATTCGGTGCAGTTAGTCGGGATCGCCATACGCTTAGCGACCCACCTTTTGGTCGATTTTATCACCTTCCTACTTTAGCCTTCAACCTCTTCGCGTTTTGAGTCGTTGGGCGATATGGTACTGCTTCACGGAACTGATCGGTGGCACGCCGACTGCTCCATTTCATAGCCAACTTGACCTTTTCCTTCAGGGCTCAACACATTGGAACAAAAGGTCATCTCGAGGCCCATCGGCGACTCACCAATTGGGCTCGGCGATCTTCATGCCTTCATTTCTTCGTTCTTTTCAGTATCCTTGTTCCTTCTTGCCAAGTAGTGTCCATGCTTTGCCGCAAACTCTAAATACCTGAAATTTAAGGATTTTCATCAGGTATTGAGACACAATATGCATTTGAGGATACTATTTCTATCAAAATATAGTCCTAAATTAGTCCAAGTTGTGGACTCATCAACACCCCCAACTTAATCTTTTGCTTGTCCTCAAGTAAAACTCAAGTTTGGTAGTCCAAAAAGGATGTCTCAAATAGTGCTACACAAGACTAAACCATGAGTGTACACAACAAGACTCAACTTACTCATGCAAGAATCAATTGTATACTCAAAGACTCAAGTTGTGACACACCATTATCAAAGATTCTCAAGCTCACTATATTTGCTTCAAATGCAAGTACAAGCTCAACAATGGTATTTGAATGCCCTCACACAAAGAATGATTCCATATTCACACAATGGTTTAATCATTTAAAGTTCTAAAATCAAATGCAACACTCACTCTCACAAAGAACACAATGCATGCTTTCACTCATAGGTTTACCCGTATTTTCCAATCAACAATTGTTTCAGCTCACTCAAGATCAAAAAGGTTTTTTCAAGGCTTCTAATGGGGCTGAGTGCAAAGGTATGGTCATTTACGCTCAGTGACATTCATCCTCGTGAAATGTGGTGCTTTTAACACTCCCTTTCCTCTTCTTTCATCAATTTCTTTAGTGCTCATAAGTCATCCCATTATTCACTTTCCAGGGATTGCTTGGGAACCCCATTTCTTTTGTACTTTATTCCACAACTTTTTCATTCTTTTCTTTCCTTTTTTGTATGGAGGGGTTCCATTTTTCTCAACACCATGGGTTAAAAGGGACTTTTCTTGCACTTCTCAACTTGCTTTTTCTTTTCACCACACCCTCAACTTACGTTTTTGGCCTAAGTTGCCTATTTAATCAACCACGAATCTTGAGGATTATAGGTAACAGATTAATAAAGGTCATTATTTCATCAAGTTTCTTCCAAAGAAAGGTAAGGCTCAAGGGGTGTTCAAAAGATGTTCATACACTCACAATGTAGGCCACAAAAGAGGTATATGTCAAATTGGCTCACACTCTTTGAAGTTGCCTAAGATCATATCAAGAGATAGCCTTACTTAGTCGACCAGACCAACGGGGCAAATTCTAGGTGTTGTCATGTATGGTTCACAGTAAGCTCATCACACAAGGCATCGAAACCAAAGTCAAACAAGACTCCACACTTTTGCTAGTGTGCAACGTTCATCACAACGGAACCAATTCGATAATTAACTAGTAACAACGAGATGCAAAGAGTTCACATATTGACTATGTAACTTCAATTGGTCTCATCATAGCCGCACATTCATGTTTGTTCGATTATGAGCACTATTTGAGTCATCGATATTGATCAAAACCGAGACTCAAATTTGCTAAAGAACAACCACATTCCACACGTACAAGAGGTGGTAATTTTTTTTTTCTTTTTTCCGGTATGGTCAAAATCATTTACAATTTAAAATAAAAGGAGCCACAAGCTAAAAATTCCACAAGAACCAGTGTAAGACACAATTATAAGCAAAACAACCCAATTATATGCATAAAACAACGAAGCATCAATATTCACATAAAAGGTGGGCCTCACCCCTCCACAAATAATAACCATTTGTCCTCAAATGCCAATAACATTATATCCAGAATTTAAAATAAGGAAAGAAAGTGAGGGTAGTAAAGAGGGGATCCTCTCTATGCAGTCTCTCCATCTATCTGGGCCTCAGTGCCCGGAGTAGAATTTTTGACTTGGGCATCAGTGACCGGGTCACCTCTGGCTTGTCGCTTTGATGTCGATTAATGAATTTTGAAATGCTAGGTGGCAAGGGACACCAAAGTCCGAGCACAAATCAATGACTAGAACACTTAGAGAATTGCAAAAATTTAGCAATAAACAACCGTGCAGTTCCTATACATTTAGCGACATTATTACTGCTCGCCGATCTACTCCGCGATGCGCCGAGTGGTCACTTAATTCGCCAATTTTTACATGACCTTTAGTTAAAGTGAGGATCCAAACGGCCGTTTACATCGCGATCGCCGATCTATTCGGCGATTCGCTGAATGGACTCTTAGTTTGCCAAACGAAATTTCCACACACTCTCCATACTTTAACCTACACAATCAACACACCGTTATTCTAAAATTAAAATAAAGCAATTAAGACCTTGGGTTGCTTCCCAGGAAGCACCTTAGTTAACGTCGTGGTCGGACGCAAGTCCTTACTCACTCTCCATTATTGGGGTTGCCCTCATGTTCCTAGGTAGCCCCAATAATTCATTTGAGTGGAGCTGAGGCACTGCATAACTCATGAGTGTTCAGATCAGTTGGATAGATCTAGAATGAGAGCCAATTATCTGATTCAACACTTCAATATTCTTTTTTATCTCTTCCAACACTCGATCTTGTTCGGTGAACTTTTGGAGAATGATTTGTAGTGTGTCCTCGACACGATTGTTCTCCCTATCTCTAGAATTTTTCCGCTCATGAGGGGGTATTTACCTCCCCTGACTTTTGCACTGGTCTTCTACCTCTGATATTTTGGTGGCCAAATCATTCAGCTTAGTTACCAGTGTTGTTAACTTGAAGTCCCTCTCGACTTCTTGATTCGTCTCAGCAAATTTTCCACCATTTCCCTCAGCCATGCTCAGGGTATCTGCTTACAACAACAACTTAAAGAAAAACAAAACAAAACATAATGTTAATAAAATATGACTAAGAAGAACAAAAATTTTACTAAGCTAAAAATTCTCAAATAACACCACTCCCAAGCAGCGGCGCCATTTTGATGTTCGACGTAATCAACATACACTATTTTGGTTCATGTGCCAAACGATCGCGTGTAGTGATATAACCCAACCAAGAGTTGGAATCATTCCCACATTGAGTGGTTTTGAGAATTAGTAGAAAAATAAAATCAAGTTCTAATTAGCCATAGCTATAGATATTAACGAATAAAAACACACTAAATCTAAGGATTGACACAAGTGTCAATTATCAAGGGGGATTTGTATTAATTAACAACTAAAAAAAGAGTAAAAATATAAGAAAATGAGATATGGAGATGGGATTGTTGGGATGTGATAGGAATACGGGTTAAACTAGACTATCGGGTACATGCTTTTGATAGTAAATTGTTGAACATTTGTGACTAGTCTAGACTATAGTGGGGGTAAATTCTCTCTCGAACAACTTACCCCGAATCAACTCAATTTCTCTCGAACACCGAGTTGTCGCATTAAGGACAGCCTCCGTCTTATCCCATTCACTCTCTCGAGCTGAATGTCTGGGATAAGGACTAGGCTTCACTATCTTCAGATGAACCCATGTCGACCCAATACCACCGAATATCAACTTAGTAGTCTTAGTTTTACGACCTCTCTCTGGAGTAAGCCAAAAACACTAAGATGAAATCGCATTTGCAACTGCAATCCCATTAAGTTCATTCACAACTATTAAATGAAATCACATTTAAAATACAAATAATACATCAACAAGAAGGACCCAATAAATAATTTAACCCATATTCACAAAATCACAGCTCAAGAATTGAGGTTTTAGCTAGACATGTAAAAGATATAAATATTTATACCAATATCAGTTTCCATCAACTGGGTATGAAGAACTAAGTCTTAAAACACATCAAGAGTGAATAATCTTCAATACCTAAGTCCAATTTCTTGGAGTTGAAACACTTTGAATCTTCAAGGTCGTAGAACAAAGTCTCCAAAATGCTCTAAAACTTAAAACTCTCCAAAACCTGTAAAAAGTTTGAATAATAGAAGTGATATGATATTAAAAATTTTAAAAAGTATTTATAGTGTTTAAAAATTTATGTTACGGTGGACCATTCGGTGAAGTTAGTCGAGATCACCGATACGCTTGGCGATTCGCCGTTTGGTCAATTTCATCGCCTTTCTCCTTTAGACTTCAGCCTATTCGCATTTTGAGTCGTTGGGTAATATGGTACTGCTCCGTGGAACTGGTCGGCAACATTCCAAATGCTTCATTTCATCGCCAACTTGACCTTTTCCTTCAGGGCTCAGCACACTGGAACAAAAGGGGATCTCCAGGCCCATCGGCAACTCGCCAACTGGGCTCGACGATCTTCAAGCCTTCATTTTTTCATTCTTTTCAGCCGCCTTGTTTTTTCTTGCCAAGTAGTGTCCATGCTTTGCCTCAAACTCTAAATACCTAAAAATTAAGGATTTTCATCATATATTGAGATAAAATATGCATTTGAGGAGACTAATTCTATAAAAAATAGCCCTAATTGAGTCCAAATTGTGGACTCATCAACACCACCAACTTAAACATAAAACTCTCCAAAAACTGTAAAAAGTTTGAATAATAGAAGTCATATGATATTAGAAATTTAAACAAATATTTATAGTGTTTGAAAATTTGTGTTGCGGAGGACCATTTCACACACTTAGTTGGGATCGCCGATATGCTCGGTGATCCACCTTTTAGTTGATTTAATCACCTTCCTACTTTAGCCTTCAACCTCTTCGCGTTTTGAGTCATTGGGCGATATGGTACTGCTTCGGGGAACTGATCGGCGACACGCCGACTGCTCCATTTTATCGCCAACTTGACCTTTTCCTTCAGGACACTGGAACAAAAGACGATCTCCAGGTCCATCGGCTACTCACCAACTGGACTCTGCGATCTTCATGCCTTCATTTCTTCATTCTTTTCAGTCACCTTTTTCCTTCTTGCCAAGTAGTGTCCATGCTTTGCCTCAAGCTCTAAATACTTGAAACTTAAGAATTTTAATCATATATTGAGACAAAATATGCATTTGAGGACACTAATTCTATTAAAATATAGCCCTAAATGACTCCAAATTGTGGACTCATCGGTACCCCCTAGATGTAACAAGGCGTAAAAGACCCCAAGAGGCCTTATAAAAGACACTTATCATATCATAACATAAATTAATAGAAAATAGTGTGGAAATTTCAAACATATTCAATACAATTAAAGTCTTTATAAAACGAACGCAAGTCTAGTACAATTGTCTCAAGCCAACTAACCAACAAGAATAAATCTCGGGACACAGCCCATACAATAGTCCAAAACATAAAAGAAAGACATAAGTTAAAGTGGTGATCCAATCCTCGAATGCTATGAGTACTCACAAAATCTTCTCTCCTTGATCAACTATGCACCTAGCCATGAGTGTGAAAATCAATGTCGCCGGACTCTACATTTTAAAAATAAATGTAGGCAAGAGTATGCATTAGTACTGTAACACCCTGAACTTTTATAAAGGGTTTAGCATGTAAGAACATCAAGGTGTCACCCCTCAAGGGCTTTCCTAGGGCCCATGGAAAGGTACCCAAGGAAACTGCCTAAGGCAGTGACCTACGACAGGACCCACGCCCCTTAAAAGGGTCCACACCCCATAAGTGTGCTCCGTAGGTCAAGGGCAAACCTCCAAAGTTTCAGACCCCAAACCACGCCTAACAAGTACGGAAGGTAGGTCAACCTACGCCCCGTGGTTGGGGTCTCGTGGATGGGGCAGTGAGGTACTTTTTGGTGGTTAAGTTTAGGGTACTTTTGGGTTTTCCAGTTTTAATTAGGATTAAGTGGTTTCATTTAACCCTAATCTAGAGCACCTATATAATACTTTAGACCACTAAATTAAGTCATCCTAATTCGTTATTTCTGAACTCCCAAAATAAACCCAATTCTCTCCCAAATATTCTCTCTTTAGAAAGAAGAAGAAGAAGAAGAAGAAGAAGAAGAAGAAGAAGAGTGTTCAAGCTAGGTCAAGTCCTCCAATCTTCAAGATTTTGTGGGCATTGTAATCAAGGTATCATGGCTTATTCATTCATAGATTTCTTTCATCTATGAAGCCCCATGTTTTCCCCAATTTACAAGAAGAATTCCCCAAGTCAATCTAGGATTTCATCTAATGTTATGGGTTATGATCCAATAGAGTGGATTATGATTGTTTATGGTAGAATTGCATGTTTTTAGTATTATTATACATGTATTCAGCATTAAACTATGATTCTAAGGTGAATTTGATATAATTGAGTTGTATGCCATGAAAGGGAAAATTGAGGATTTAGATGTTATCTTTTAAGATTAATGAAATAAATGATAGAATTCTTGAAATTGAAGTAAATAGATATGATTTTCTTGAGAGTAGAGAACCCAGAGATGAATTGAATTAGACTAAAGTATACATGATGAATTATGATTAGTAGTACTTGAGATTGAGCCTATATGAGGATATATGATTAGAATTTCTTAAGAATGAAGAATGTGGTTAGAATGTCTTGAGATCTAGGCATATTAGGTGATGATGGAAAGTAAGGATTTTAGAGTAAGGCTTGTAGTCATTTGTGTTGAATGCTAGGGATTTGAGGGTAAAGCTAATATGATGAACTATGAATATTAAGTCTTTGAAAGTGAAGTCTTAATAACTATAATTATGTAGTTGTGATGAATGAAAGGACATTCTCATCAACACAATGTGAAATGTTTTCTCACATAATGAAGTTTCTAGGTTGAAAGGCTTTCTCACCTAAAATGAATATAAGAGTAAAATGATTATGGATGGTGATGAGTGATCACGCATGATCTAAGAGCTATCTTATGAATTGAGCATGGATTGAGTGTCAAGACATTCTTCCAAGAATATGATATTGAATATGAGATGGAAACTTTTATGTAAGTTATTTCCGGCTTCCAAATGTGATCCTTTTACACTAGTTGAGCCCGGGTTCCCAAGTATATATCATGAGATAGAGACCTTTTACACTAGTTGATTCCTGGTTTTTAGCAACAACCTCCATATTAATTGAATTATCATAATTGATATATCTTGAAGTAGTTATATGATATCCCTTGATGAATAGCTTGACTTGGTAAGACAAGACCATGCATGTTAGCTTCAGATAGTAGAACTCATGGATAGCCTTGGATTGATAAATCGTACCCTTCCAATGTAGCTTGAACTAGCATTATAGAATGCTTGCATAATAGCTTTACTTTTTGGGGCCACATAACTACATGATATCTTGGATTGAGCAATAGTAACCTTCCTTAAGTAGCTTGGACTTGCATGAGAGTGTACTTTCCATGATATCTTTGTCTAGCATAGTAAGGTGCTTTTCCTTGATACCCATGAATTGGTAAATAGTAACCATTCATGAGTGATGTTATGTTGTGGACTAGTAGAAAAATACCTTTCCATGATTAGTATGAATATGAGGGACAAGTCCCTAATCAAAGTAGTGTGTGTATGATGAAACACGATTACTTCACGGAAGTGTTGTATGTATGTTTCTATATGAGACTGATTGCATGATGTATGCTTAACTTGGATTGTTGCTATAGCTGCCTTCCTTTATATGTTTGACTAAAGGTGAATGTTCCCTTGTGTATGAGAAATAAGATAAGGATGAGATAAAATATTATTAATATGAATGAGGGCCTAAAATGATTTGCTTAGTATGGGTGAGATTTATGGGGTCTTATCCATGCATTGTACACGCATGCTTTGAGGGGGCTTATGCTGTTTCTCTTATATTATGTTTATCTAGATGCAATGATTATGCTTATGACTATGTTGTTATCTCTTATGCTTATGTTGATGTATCTCATGATTTTGGTATATATCTTATGGTTACTAATATCTATGTTATGATTATGTTGATGATTTATGCTAGCCATCATAGTTAGTACATTATTGTACTAACACATACTCTTGCCTACATTCTTATCAAATGTAGGGTCCGGCTATTTTGACTTCAATTCCTGTAGCTAGGATCGTAGTAGAAACAAGCAAGTGAAGATGTAGTGAGTCCTGATAGCATCGAGGACTTGATTACCCTTTTCGTTAATGTCTTTACTTTAAGTTTAGACTTTTGTATGGGCTGTGTACCAAGACTATTTAAGTATTAGATGGTTTTAGACAATGTTAAAGACTTTTACTTCGTTTTATGAGACATTGATTGTATTGGAAAAATGTTTTAAATTTACGTACCATTTTCTATTATCTTATGTTATGAAATCTAAGTGGCTTGTATTAGGCATCTCGGGGTCTTTTATGCCATGTTACGTCTAGGGTATATCCATGGGTCGTGACAAACTTGGTAATCAGAGACCAAGGTTTGGAATGGTTCTAGGATGTGTCAAACCATGTCTAGTAGAGTCCTATTAATAAATGTGAAGCGCGCCACATTTATGAATGAGAGGATGTTAGATGTTTAGGAAACTTCACTTATCCACTTCTCTAATTCGTTTCATAGAGTTTAACTCTTCTCCTAATCTGTGCCCGTTGATTTTTAGGATATGACTACTAGAAGGGCTGCTAGAATGATGGAGGGAGACAATGTTGATCAAGAGGTTCCTTCCAAAGATCCTCCTCAAGCTCTGATTGACACATTGAATGAGAATATAACTAATGCAGAGCATAGGACGGTTTTCGAAGTGATGGCTCAAGCCGTGACGACACAAGCCAATAGAGAGGTGGTAGCCCCCGTGAACATCGGCGTCAAGAGTGAGGGATTTTATGAGAATTAATTTTCCAGAATTTAATTGATCCAATATTGAGGAAGACCCTAAAAAAATTATAGATGATATTTACAAGGTGGTGGACATTATGGGAGTTACTTCGACTGAGAAAGCGGAATTGTCCGCTAACCAACTGAAGGGGGTTGCACAAGTTTGGTTTAATCAATAAAAAGAGGCTAGAATGGTAGGAGTGGGTCACATAGAGTGGGAGAGGTTCAAGAATCCCTTTTTAGATAGGTTTTTCCCTCTAGAGAAGTGAGAGGCTTTGGTGCCTGAGTTCATTAACTTTAGGCAAGGTAATATGAGTGTTAAGGAATATGCATTGAGGTTCACCCAATTTTCTAAGTATGCTCCATACCTAGTGGCCGACTCTAGGTCGAGGATGAGTAAGTTTATGTCGGAAGTGTCCGATATAGTATTGAATGAGTGTCGTACCGCTATGCTCATCGGTGACATGCATATTGCTCGTCCTATGACTCATGCCCAACAAATAGAATATGAGGGATGTTATGTTGTGGACTAGTAGAGAGATACTCTTCCATGATTAGTATGAATATGAGGGATTAGTACCTAATCAAAGTAGCGTGTGTATGATGAAACAAGATTACTTGAAGGAACTATTTTGGGTATGTTTTTACATGAGATTGATTGCATGAAGTGTGCTTAGCTTGGATTTGTTCTACAGTTGACCTCCTTGAAATGTTTGACTAATGGTGAATGTTCTCTTGTCTACGAGAAATAAGCTAAGGATGAGATCAAAAGACGATGAATATGAATTAGGACCTTAAATGATTTGCTTAGTATGGGTGATATTTATGGGGTATTATACCTGCATTGCACAAGAATGCTTTGAGGGTGCTTATGAAGTGTTTCTCTTATATTATGTTGATCTAGATGCATTGATTATTCTTATGACTAAGTTGTTATGTCTTATGCTTATGTTGATGTCTCTTATGATTTTTGTTTATGTCTTATGTTGACTAATGCCTATGTTATGCTTATGTTTTTTATTTATGCCAGCCATAATATTTAGTATATTATTGTACTAATGCATACTCTTGCCTACATTCTTATCAAATGTAGGGTCCGGCGATCTCGACGTCCATTCTCGTGGCTAGGATCATAATAGAAGCATGCAAGTGAAGATTTGTTCAGTCCTCATAGCATCGAGGACTTGATCGCCACTTTGCATTGGCCTTTCGTATCTAAGGTTTTGTAACTTTGGGCGATCCATCTTTTCATCGCGCAATCGATCGTCGATTCGTCAACTGCCCATTCTTGTCACTGATTTGGTTTCTTCCCTTAGGTCTGGCATACTGGAACGTTAAATGGGCTGAAGAGCCACTCGAGTGGTCTTGGCGATCACAAGGATCGCCTTTCTTCACTTATTCAGCTTGTTATTCTCCTTTTGACATACCTTGTTCTTTAGCTCACATACCAGAAAATCATGGCTTTAACATCAGTTTATAGCATAAATTAGGCATTTGAGGACACTAAAACAATCAAAACAAAGCCCTAAATGAGTCTAAATCTCTTACTCAGAAGGAAGTTTAGTCCGAGCTTTGTAACCCATATGAAACCTTAGAACGAAATGTTAAGAAATAGAAGAGCAAGGAAGTTATTTGCATAAAAGTGTTAAGGAGTGATCTTTTAGTGAGGGTTTTTATTTTGACGGTGCTATAGAATTATCTTCATTTATATAGCATGAAGTAGTGATATGATATCCCTCCATAAATAGATTGACTTGGTAAGACACGACCATGCATGTTAGCTTGAGATAGTAGAACTCATGTATAGCCTTGTATTGAGAAATCATACCCTTCAAATGTACCTTGAACTAGCATAATAGAATTCTTGCATGATAACTTGACTTGGTGTGGCCACACCACTTCATGATAGTTTGGATTGGGCAATAGTACCCTTTCTTGAGTTGCTTGGACTTGCATGAGAGTGTTCTTCCCATGATAGCTTTGTCTAGCATAGTATGGTGTTTTTCCTTGATAGGATTGAATTGGTTAATAGTAGCCATTTACGAGTGATGTTATGTTGTGGACTAGGAGAGAGATACTCTTCCATGATTAGTATGAATATGAGGGATTAGTACCTAATCAAAGTAGTGTGTGTCTGATGAAACAAGTTTACTTCAAGGAACTATTTAAAGTATGTTTCTACATGAGATTGATTGCATGATGTGTGCTTAGCTTGGATTGGTTCTAAAGTTGCCTTCCTTGAAATGTTTGACTAATGGTGAATGTTCCCTTGTCTATGAGAAATAAGCTAAGTATGAGATCAAAAGACAATTAATATGAATTAGGGCCTAAAATGATTTGCTTAGTATGGGTGAGATTTATGGGGTATTATCCCTGCACTGCACAAGAATGCTTTGAGGGTGCTTACGAAGTGTTTCTCTTATATTATGTTGATCTGGATGCATTGATTATTCTTATGACTAAATTGGTATGTCTTATGCTTATGTTGATGTCTCTTATGATTTTTGTATATGTCTTATGTTGACTAATGCCTATGTTATGCCTATGTTTTTTATTTATGCCAGCCATAATATTTAGTACATTATTGTTCTAATGCATACTCTTGCCTACATTCGCATCAAATGTAGGGTCCGGCGATCTCGACGTCCATTCTCGTGGCTAGGATCGTAATAGAAGCAAGTGAAGATTTTTTGAGTCCTCATAGCATCGAGGACTTGATCACCCTTTACTTTATGTATTTCCTTTATGTTTAGACTTTTGTATGGGATGCGTCCCAAGACTATTCAAGAATTAGATGGTTTGAGACAATGTTAAAGACTTCCGCTTCATTTTATGAGACTTTGATTGTATTTGAATAATGTTTTAAATTTCCGTACCACTTTCTAATATCCTATGTGATGAAAGCTAAGTGGCTTGTATGAGGCCTCTCGGGGTCTTGTACGCCATATTATGTCTAGGGTGTACCCCTAGGTCGTGAAAAGTACAATCATGTACTAAATACCATAGTTTGCATAAACAACATAAACGTAGGCATTAGTCAACATATGGCATAAAGCATAATCAATACATATGAAGCATCATAATGAGAGAGGAATACTTCCTTAACTAACCTCACTTGAGGTTAGCCAAGAATTAGGTCATCCGCCTCAAGTCAAACTTACATCATTGAAGGCACATCTAGCAACACTCCAAGCTAATAATCTTCATAACATAGTCACATTATTCATATTTACTTTTAAAGACATGGGGATTAGCCTCCTTTCCTAACTTATAAAGGCTAATGGGTATTCGCCTCTTGCCTTACTTACTTTAACATCATGCGTACTCACCTCCACAATCACATCATATGACACGGGTACTCGCCTCCACATAATTTCATAAGGATAATGGGTACTCACCTCCATGTCCATTCATTGTAATAGGAAAGTGGGGAATCACCTCTTGTTCGATTCTATGAAGTATAGGAAATCACCTCATATCCTTATCATATGGAGGTCAAGGGTAGTCGCCTCAAGCGTCATCATTTACATAGTCCTTTATTCTAGAATCATTTTAGGTGAACAATCCTTTCAACTTAGAATCATTCATGTTAGTAAGCCTTTCATATTCATACAATCATGCTTAGCAATTCATTGTAGGAAGTATCCCTTCAATACTACAACATCAACAACTAACAATTCATAGTTTAGGCTTTACTCTCAAAGCACTACATCTCATGATCATCATATATTCTTTAGTATCAAGCAATTACCATCATATTTATCATATATGCTTCAATCTCAAGAAATTCTAGTCATAATTAATAGATCCTATAGGGAGATATATCCAAACCCATAAAGTTCCTCTCAAGGTATCAAACCAAATTTCATAAATTATAGGTTAGAAAAATGGAATAGGCATGGGTACATGTAATTTCATACTAAAAACATGTAATTCTACCAATTCAATAATAAACAATCATAATATACTCAATTGGATCAATATTAATCATAACTCACTACATTGGAAGAAACCCTAAATAGAATTGGGGATTTAGATGTCACAATTGCGAATTCTAGGGGACTCCGTGGGAGAAAGGATTCTATGGATGAAAAGCCATCATACCTTAGTCACAAAGCCCACAAAAGCTTGAAGATTGGGAGACTTGATCTTGACGTAGCTTCAATCTCTTCCTTCTTCTTCTACCTTCTCGAGAGAGAATATTTGAAAGAGAATTTGCGTTTTTCTTTTGGGAATTGAAAGAATAACCTAAATAAGGGAATTTAGGGGTCTAATTTCTTATATAGGTGGTCTAGGTTTAGGCAAACCGATACATTATTAATTTAATTAAAACCATAAAAGATCCTTATGTCCCTAAAATAACTTACAGCTTATGAGCTACGTACCCCCGACCGATGGACCGTCGACAGGACGACAAACCAGTTTGCACGGCCGTAGTTTTGTGGTTAGAGACTGGGTGTGAGGGCTCGACCAACGGACCCTAGACCATGGACCATCGTCTGTCTGACGGTCCATTGGTCAGGCCGTTGACCTTAGATGTCATTCAGAGTTGAGGTGACCCAACCACGGACCCTACCTACGATTCGTGGTTCCCACCACAGTCCGTGGGTGGCCCCTGTTGGTTGGCATCTGCAACTTTTCAGAAAGCTGCTATTTTTAACTCTTTTGCATCTGGGTGTTACATTATCTCCCCCTTGGGATCATTTGTCCTCGAATGAGATTCTAGGTACATTTTTAATGAAAAGACTCAAGACTAGCGCCCATTATGCATGCAACTCATCAAAATGCACACAACCGAGGAGGAAACATCAACGTCAAGCTAACCATACTCAATGCACCATATGGAAGTAGGAACTACATCTGACAACCCAATATGCATGAAATTTCAGATTTCTTACAATTAAGGAGGAACTACCATCTCCAAACTCAAAAGCAATGTTCAACAGAATCTCATGGAGCCTAAATGTAAATTTATGTGCACGGTACTTATTCAAGGAGGAAATCTCCACTCCAAGCTAAGGCATGTTCAACAACTTTTGAAATGATGTCTATAGGAAACTCATATTCAATGCACAACAACATGAGGAAAATAAATCATAAAAGCCATTTTCTTTCAAAACTTAAGCTTCTTCATGAACATGCATAAAACAAGGAAATCATGGAAATACATAAAAACACACATGACTTCAAGAAAGAGCAAACCAAGAGGAACTCATTACCTCATGCTAGGATAAGAGGAAAGAGATGAGGAAACCGAGACATCATATCGGCTTTGGCCTCCCAAGTAGCACCCTCAACTAGCTGGTTTCTCCATAACACTTTCACGGAAGCAACCTCTTTGTTCCTTAATTTCTTAACTTGTCTGTCTAGAATCTCAACCGGAACTTCTTCATAGAAAAGGTTCTCTTTCACTTCCAACCTTTCTAGGAGAACTATGGATGTCATATCTCCAACACATTTTTTCAACATAGAGACATGGAAAACTTGATGCACCGATGCCAACTCATTTGGCAAATCAAACTCAAATGCAACCTTAGCAATACGCCTCAAATTTTGATATGGGCCTACAAAATGGGGACTAAGTTTCCCTTTCTTTCCAAACCTCATTATGCCCTTCATGGGTGAGATTTACAAGTAAACCCAATCAATCACATCAAATTCAAGGTCTCTCCTTCTACCATCTGTATAAGATTTTTGTCGACATTGGGACGTTCTAAACCTCTCTCTAATGAATCGAAACTTCTCAATAGCCTCATGAACTAACTTGGGCCCTATAAAGGCAACCTCACCCATCTCAATCCAACATATAGGAAGTCTACACCTCCTACCATAAATAGCCTCAAATAGAGCCATACAAATACTAGAATGGTATATATTATTATAGGCAAAGGAAAATTGTCATCCCATTTTCCCTTGATATCAATCGCACAAGTTCTCAACATGTCTTCCAACATTTGGATTTTTCATTCTGCTTTCCCGTCGGTTTGGGGGTTAAAAGTCATGCTAAGCATAACTTTAGTGCCAAGACACTTTTGGAAAGACTTCTAAAACTGAAAAGTAAACTGAGTACCTCTATCGGAGATAATCAACAAGGGCGCTCCATGCAACCTTAACATCCCTCTCAAGTACAACCTAGCAAAATCTTCTGATGAATAGGAAACCTTGACTGGAATGAAATGGGCCGACTTCATTAGTTGGTCTACTATAAACCAAACCGAATCATATTTGTACCGAGTACGGGGCTATCCCACTATGAAGTCCATATTCAAATCACGTTACATCTTTGTTGCTCCCAAGTGAATAGAATATCGAGAGCTACGGGCTTGTGATAGGATCCGTTCCCTTATGTCATCCACATTAGGAACACATCAACGACCTTGATATCTAAGTACACCATCTCCCTTTTGGGATAAAACCTCGATGGACTTTTTAAGTACCACTTATTTCAATTCTACCAAAGTCGGATCAAGACGTTGCTTTGCTTTAGCATCAGCCACGAAAGACTATTCTAGCCCTTTATGAACCATAACACCACCCTTGGTGAAGTCTACTAATCAAACACCCAATCAGGACAATCTATGGACATATCAGTCCAATAATTTTCTATCATCATCAACATGTGCTATACAACCCATCGATAGTCGACTAAGAGCATCCGCTACTACTTTCGCCTTTCTAGTGATAAGAACACTCGTATCATAGTCATTCAATAATTCCAGCGACCTTTTTAGCGATGATTTAGATCTTTTTGGTTAAACACATATTGTGAACTATTATGGTCGGTGAAAATATCAACATGGACCCCGTACAAATAATGCCTCCAAAACTTTTAGGCATATACCACCACTGCTAATTCAAGGTCGTGGTAGGATAGTTTTTCTCATGAACTTTTAGTTGCCTTGAAGCATAGGCAATCACCTTAACATTTTCCATAAAAACACATCCCAACCCAACTCTAGAGGCGTCACAAATACCACAAAGCCATACGTACCTTCCGATAAAGTCAACACCAGAGTGGGAAAGTCTCTATTTCAACTCTTGGAAACTTTTCTCAGAAGCATCTGATCATATAAACTTGGCCTTTTTTTGAGTAAAAGTCGTCACTAGAGGGGTAATTATTGATAATCTCTCAACAAATCTGTTATAATAATCGGCCAAGCCGAAGAAACTTCTAATATTTGTAGGTAATAGAGGTCTAGGCCACCTCTTGACCACATCCGTCTTCTTTGGTTCTACCTCAATACCCTTGCTTGAAACTATATGGCAAATAAAAGATACGGACCTTAACCAAAATCACATTTGATAAACTTTGCATAAAGTTGTTGGTCCTTGATAATTTGCAATATAATCCTCAAATGATCAATATGATCATTCTCACTTCTTGAATAGATAAAGATATCATATATGAACAAAGTTACAAACATGTCAACGTATTGTCTAAACACCCTATTCATCAAATCTGTGAATGCCTCCAGTGCATTAGTCAAATCAAATGACATCACAAAAAACACATAATTACCATATTGGGTTCTAAAAGCCATTTTCGGAAAATGTTCTTCCTTCACCCTCAATTGGTGATAACCTGACCGTAGATCAATTTTGGATAAATAACTTGCCCATTCAAGTTGATCAAATAAATCATCTATTCTTGGAAGAGGATACTTGTTCTTAATGGTAACTTTGTTCAATGGTTGATAATCAATACACATACGGAGTGAACCATCCTTTTTCCTAACAAACAACATCGGAACACCCAATGGAGAGATACTAGGTTGGATGAAAACCTTATCCAACAAATCCCTCAAGTGATCCTTCAACTCCTTAAGTTTCACCAGAGCCATTCTACAAGGAGGAATAGAAATAGGTTTTTTATCTAGGAGAAGGTCAATACCGAAGTCTATTTAACTTTCGGGAGGAATACCGGGTAAATCATCAGGAAATACTTTCATAAACTCATTTACAATGGGGACGGACACTAGAATAGGGATTTCAGAATCCACATCCCTCACTCTCACTATATGATAGACACAATCCTTAGAAATCATTTCCTATATTTAAGGTAAGAAGCAATTTGACCTCTAGGCATATAATTTCCCCCCTTTCACTAAAGGATAAGCTCATTTTGAAAGGGAAAATGGTCTACTCTAGTCCTACAATCAATAAAAGCATAACAGGAATGCAATTAATCCATACCTAAGATAACATAAAAATATCAAATCAACAAGAGTAACTCTATGGGATAAGGAAATGGGACATCTCCTCTAAACCCTATTAGCCAACACAAAATCACCTACAAAGGTAGAGACAAAAAAAGGTTCTAACAACACATCAGGAAGCATATCAAATATCATAGCCACATAGGGACTCACAAAAGATAGTTTAGGATCGGGATCAAATAAAATATACACATCTATTTGGAAGACTTTTAACATACCAGTCACCACATCCAGGAAACTCTCTTGATCACCTCTACTCTAGAATGCATAGAAACGGTTTTACTTAGGAGCATTCCCACGTGAACCATTTTGACCGGATGAAGGGTTGAGCTCTACGACGAGTATCTCTATCATTCTTGGACACCAAAGGACAATTCCTTATTTTTTTGATCAATCATTCCACAACTAAAGAAAGCATTAGAACCCTCTAGACACTTTCCTTCGTGATTTCTCTACATTTAGCACAAGTAATCATCAAGGACCTATTACCATCTTCTTGGGGTTTACGGTTAGACACCCTTTTATTATTAGGCTTTGGAGGAGCACTAGAAGAACCTTTCCCAGAGAATTTTTACTGAAACCTTGAACGACGCCATCCACTGGACCTAGAATTTGAAAAGTTACCATCATCCACTATTTCCCTCTTTGCCTCCCTATATCTTTCTTTTAGCTTTTCCTCTTCAATCTATTGGGCATGCACCAAAAAGTGAGAGATGTCCATGTCCTGGGCAAGAATAGAGGTGCGGCACTCTTTGACCATCATGTCAGACACACCCGATACAGACTTACGAATCTTAGCCCTATGATCTTCCACAATAGAAGGAGCATATTTGGACAATTGAGTGAACCTTAAGGCATACTCCCTCACACTCATATTTCATTGCCTAAGATTAAATAACTCAAGAACATTGTCCTCTCTCATCTCAAGAGGGAAGAATCTATCTAGAAAAGCACTTTTGAACCTCTCCCATTCTATGGGACCTGCTCCTTCCGTCCTTGCCTCCTTCCATCGACTAAACCAAATCTGAGCAACCCCATTGAGTTGATAGGAGGCCAATTCCTCCATCTCTACCGGAGTGATCCCCATATAGCAAGTATATAGACCTCGTTGATACACTATTGAGGATCTTCCTCAACTTTGGAGCCATAAAATTCTGGAGGGTTCATCCTTGTAAAGTCCCTCACTCTTACCACCGCCATACCCACATTTGGGTTCACGGGAGCTACCACCTCTCTATTGGGTTGTGCCATCACAGATTGAGCCAACACTTGAAATTCCAACCTAAACATTGCATTTGTCATATTGTTAGTCAAGGATCGATCAGAGCTTGAGGAGGGGCTTGGGGAGAAACTTCTTGACCCACATTGTCTCCCTCATTCCTTATAGCATTATCCTTTCTAGTAGTCGTATCTTGAAAACGATCGAGTAAGGATTTAGAGAAAGACCTTATAAAGTTAAACTCCATGGCACGACTTAGAGAAATGAAGAAGTGATATTTCCTAAACATCCAATAGCCTCTCATTCATAAATGTGGTGCGCTTCACAGTTATGAACAAAATTATACTAGACATGGCTTTAGCCATCCTAGAACCATTCTAAACCTTGTGCTCTGATTACCAAGTTTGTCATGACCCAGGGTACCCACTAGATGTAACAAGGTGTATAAGACCCCGAGAGGCCTCATACAAGCCACATAGCATATCATAACATAATGTAATAGAAAATGGTGCGGAAATTTAAAACATTTTCAATACAATCAAAGTCTTTATAAAATGAGTGGAAGTCTAGTACATTTGTATTAAGCCAACTAACCAACATGAATAAATCTTGGGACACAACCGATACAATAGTCGAAAAAATAAAAGATAGAAATAAGGTAAAGTGGTGATCGAATCCTCAAATGCTATGAGAACTCACCAAATCTTCACTCCTTGATCAACTATGAACCTATCCATGAGTGTGAGAATCAATGTCGTCAGACCCTACATTTTTATAAGAAATATAGGCAAGAGTATGCGTTAGGTCAATCATGTAGTAAATATGATAGATTGCATAAACAACATAAACATAGGCATTAGTCAACATAAGGCATAAAACATAATCAATACATATGAAGCATCATAATGACAGGGGAATACTTCCTTAAGTAACCTCACTTGAGCTTTGCCAAGACTTAGGTCATCCACCTCAAGTCAAACTTACATCATGGAAGGCGCATCTAGCAACATTCCAAGCTAATCATCTTCATAACATATTCACATTATTCATACTTACTTTTAAAGACATTGGGATTCACCTACTTGCCTAACTTATAAAGGCTAATGGGTATTCGCCTCTTTGCTTACTTACTTTAGGATTGTGGGTACTCACCTCGACAATCACATCATATGACTCGGGTACTTGCCTCCACATAATTTAATAAGGATCATGGGTACTCGCCTCCATGTCCATTCATCATAATAGAAACGTGGGGAATTACCTCCTGTTCGATTCTAAGGAGTATGGAAAATCACTTCATTTCCTTATCATATGGATGTCAAGGGTAGTCACCTCTAGCCACATCATTTTCATAGTCTTTTAGTCTAAAATAATTTTAGGTGAGTAATTCTTTCAACCTAGAATCATTCATGTGAGTAAACCTTTCACATTCATACAATCATGCTTAGCAATTCATTGTAGGAAGTATATATCACTTCCATACTACGACATCAACAACCAACAATTCATAGCTTAGGCTTTACTCTCAAAGAACTACATCTCATGATCATCATCTATGATATACTCTCAAGCAATTAACATCATATTTATCATATATGATTCAATCTCAAGCAATTCTATCCATAATTCATCAATCCTATTAGGAGATATCTAAACCCATAAAGTTTCACTTCTAGGTATCAAACCCAATTTCATCAATTGTAGGTTAGAAAGATGGAGTAGGTATGGGTACATGTAATTTCATCCTAAAACATGTAATTATACCAATTCAATCATAAACAATCATAATCTACTTAATTGGATCAACATTGATCATAACCCATAACATTGGAAGAAATCCTTAGTAGAATTAGGGAATTAGACTTCAGAATTGGGGAATTCTAGGAGACTCCATGGGAGAGAGGATCCCATGGATCAAATGCCTTCATACCTTAGTCACAAATACCACAAAAACTTGAATATTTGGAGACTTGATCTTGACCTAGCTTCAATCTCTTCCTTCTTCTTCTACCTTCTATAAAGAGAATACTTGGGAAAGAGTTTGGGTTTTTCTTTTGGGAATTGAGAGAATGACTTAAATGAGTGAATTTAGGGGTCTAATTTACTTATATAAGTTGTTTAGGTTTAGGCAAAATGACACGACATTGATTTAATTAATATCAGAAAAGACCCTTAAGTCTCTAAAATAACTTCCAGCTCATGACCTACGACCCCCCGACCCACGTACCGTTGGCAGGATGACAAACAGTCCTACATGACCATCATTAGGTGGTTAGAGATTGGTTTTGATAGCTCGACCTATGGACTCTAGACCACGAACTGTGGTCTGACCGACGGTCCATTAGGTAGGTCTTGGTCCTGAGGTGTGAGTCAAAGTTGAGGTTCCCTAAAGACATTACCTATGGTCTGGTCCCCACCATGGTCCGTGGGTGGCCATCGTTAGTTGGCACCTGCAACTTTTAAGAAAGCTACTATTTTTGCCTCATTTGAATTCAGGGTGTTACATGGTGTATGGAATATCGGGAACTATGGAATTCTGAGAAGATGTGCTTTCTCAAGTCATTAACACTAGGAAAATATAAACGACCTTGGTATCTAAGTACACCATCTCCCCGTTAGGATGAAGCCTCTACAGACGTTTTAAGCACTGCTTCATTCAATTCAACCAAGGTTGGATCAAGACCTTGCTTGGCTTTCTCATCCACCACAAAATATGAAAACCATTATGAACCACAACACCACCGTTTGTAGAGTCAACTAACTGAACACCCAATCGGGCCAATGTATGAACATCTCAAACTAACTCCTTTTTATCATTCTAAATATAAGAAACACTACCCATCGATAATCGAATGAGAGAATCCTCTACCACATTTTACTTACCGGGTTGATAGAGAACATTCATATCATAGACTTTAAACAATTCAAGACATCTCCTTTTGCGAAGATTTAGACCCTTCTGGTTAAACACATATTGCAAGCTCTTCTTGTCGGGAAGAATATCAACATGAACACCATACAATTAATGCTTCAAAATCTTTAAGGAAAAAACAACCATCGCTAGGTAAAGATCATGGGTCAGATAATTTTTTTCATGAATCTTAAGTTGCCTTAAAGCATAGGCAATAACTTTCTCATTTTGATTAAGAACGCATCCTAACCCAATTCTTGAGACATCATAATAAATGAAAAAACAATTTGTCCCTTCCAGTAATGTCAACACCGGAACGGAAGTAAGTCTATCTTCCAATTTTTGAAAACTTTGTTCACATGCTTCGGACAATATGAACTTAACCTTCTTTTGAGTCAATGCCTTCAAGGGAGAAGCAGTCCAAGAGAATCCTTCAACAAACATTTTATAGTAATTGGCTAGAAACAAGAAACTTCTAATATTTGAAGGGGTTAGACGTCTAGGAAAACTTTTGACCACGTCCATCTTCTTAGGATCTACTGAATACTCTTATTGGAAACAATATGCCCAAGAAAAGCCATAGAAAGCAAAAACTCAGATTTACTAAACTTTGCAAAGAGTTGTAGGTCCTTGAAGACTTGCAACACAATCCTTAAATGATTGGTCTGCTCATCTTGACTTCTCAAATAGAGCAATATGTCATCACTGAACACAATCACAAACATGTCAAGGTATTCTCTAAACACCCTATCCATCAAATCCATAAATTTTGCCGGAGCATTAGTCAAACAAAACGACATTACAAGAACTCAGAATGACAATACCAAGTTCAAAAAGCCGTCTTCGAAATGTCATCCTCTTTCACCGTCAGTATGTGATAACCCGACAGGAGGTCAATCTTGGAAAAATAGATTGCGCCTTGAAGTTAGTCAAACAAGTAATCTATCCTTGGAAGAGGATACTTAATTCTTAATTTTTACCTTTTTCAATTGTTGGTAGTCGATACACATACGCAGCGAACCATTTTTATTTCTATTAAAAAAAACTGGACCACCCCATGGAGAGATACTTGGTCGGATGAAAACCTTATCCCAAAAATCATTCAATTGCTCCAGTAATTCTATAAGTTCTAATGGGGCCATATAATAAGGAGAAATAGAGATAGGTTGCATATATGGGAGAAGGTTAAAACTGAAGTCTATTTCCCTTTCGAGAGAAATACCAGGTAAATCGTTTAGAAACACCTCCAGAAACTCATTAACAAAGGGAACCAACTCAAGTGTAGGGGTCTCCGAATTTATATCCCTCACCCTAACTAGATGGTAAATTCAACCCTTTGAAATCATCTTTCTAGCTTTAAGACAAGAAACAAACTGACCCTTAGGCATAGAATTTCCCCATTTCCACACTAGGATGGGTTAATTTTAAATTTGAAACTTGACTACACATGTTTTACAATCAATAGAAGCATAATATGTATGTAGACAATCCATACCAAAGACAACATAAAAATCTAAAATATCAAGCTCCACGAGGTCAACAAGACTGACTCTATGGGACAAGGAGATGAGACACTTTCTATACACCCTCTTAGCTACAACAGAATCACCAACATGAGTAATATTGAGAAAGGATCTAAATAAACATGTGAAAGAATATCAAACCTCATAGACACATATGGCGTCACAAAAGACAAGGTAGCACTGGGGTCAAGTAAATCATAAATATCAAGTTGGAAGACTTTCAACATACCGGTAACCACATCGTAGGAACCCTCTTATTCACCCCGAGTATGGAGTGCACAGACTCTATTTTTCTTCTGACCTCCACTAGGATCGGATGAAGAATTAGGTTGTGCCCTTTGACGATTAGCTCCCTCATTCTTAGCAATAGAGCTACAATCCCTCATATTGTAATCCATCTTATAGCCTTTCCTTCTTAAATATGGCACCCTTCACACTAATGAACAAGACTCTACTCCAAGTGGCTTATGAGACTTCCTAGGACCTTTCTTAACCTTGTGCTTTGGTACAAAGTTTTTCATGATCCAAGGTAGCCCCTAGGTGTAACATGGCGTATAAGACCCAGAGGCCCAATACAAGCAACTGAACTTTCATCATACAATACATAGAATTAAGACATATAAAAGGCAATGTCAACATATAAATGTTTTATAAAGAAAAGTAGAAATATAAACATTGTCACAAGGCATTTGAGTACATAAGAGTTTTATCGAGGCTTAATCCTTACAAAAAGTTCCAAAACTGAAAATAAAGACTAAAAGGTAAATCATTCTCATTCCTCGAAATATGAGGACTTACCCTAACTAGGAATATCTTCAACAACCTCTAGCCACGAAATTGAGAACCCTGAATGTCAGACCCTACATTTGGAGAAATGTAGTCAACAATATGTGTTAGTACAAAATATGTACCAAGTGTTCTAACCATTTATACAACATTAGAAAATATGAGAAAAGAGAAATTTGTCATATAGTGCAATGACAAAGCTAAATCATGAATGTAAGTAGAATATATAAGTCAATAAACATGGTTAATGCAATAGACATCATCTTAAGTGACATGTGAGATACTTCTTGATGTAAACTTAGTTAATCATAACTTTCTTGTGGAAAGTAGCCTTAACTAACATATAATTTCATGTGAGCTATTAATATGGAATTTGGTGTCTTCCACACCAAAAAGGGTTCTCGGACTTTCCAAGGTAAGGACCATGAACTTCTAGCTTAAGTGGATCCACTTGCTAATGTTTATCTAGATAATCCGATGTTGGCACATAGTGAATGAGACACAGGTAATATCTACTTGTCCACTCGATATTAAGCTTTAAATTCCTCACCTAACACGACCTCCTTGATGTCTCGTGGTTGGGACCATGGTCGTGGTGAGAGGCGTGGTGGCTAGTCAGTAGCTCCTAAAAAACTGCTTAAAAGGTGACCCTCCCCACAAGCCACTAGATGGCTCTTGAAGGCCACCACAGGCCACTCGTTTGTGACCACAAGAGGGACCACGACACGTGGAGCCCCTCGTGAAGGTGGGGAAAAACCATTTGAGTGAGGGGCTTAAGAATCTTTTCCAGAATTAATTAAAACAAAGCTATGTCGTTTTAAGCCTAGGACCCATTTATAAGTATTTTTAACCCCAAAACTCACTCATTCAGGACAATACTTTCTAAACCAAAAGAAATCCAAAATTTCTTGTTTCAAATATTTTTGTGTAGAACTTGAAGAAGAAGAAGAAAGAGTTAGAGCTAGGATCAAGGTCAAGTCTCCAATCGTCAAGCATTTGTGAGCTTTTTAATCAAGCTATGCTTGCTTTTAATCCATGGATTTCTTTTCATCCATGGATTCCCTAAGATTCCCCAAATGAGAAGATGAAATTCCCCAATTTGAGTTAGGGTTTCTTCCAATGCTTCTTCGACCTTTTTATTCATTTTAAAGCTAAAAACCAGAGAAATTAGAGAAACCCATTTCTAGGATCAAGTGAAGTATAGATTTTCTCGACTTAAGTCTTTGACGAAATTTGTTCTACGCGTTGGGCTCATCATCCTGGTATAATTTGTTTATCGATTGCATAGCATATCACACTCTAGTGTTGGGAAAGCAAGGGTTTGAACATATTTGAAGGTTTTGAGGCGTATTACGAACCTAAGATCGAGGTAATCCCCTTCTTTCATCGACTTTAGCTTTTATAAGTAGCAAACATCAATTTGCGACGGAAATACATATCTTTTATCATATTGTCTTGGTATCTTTTATTTTGTGTGTTGATTATGGTCCTCCCTTGTTGTAGTATCGAGGGAGTTATGAGTAAAAGTCGTTAGGCCAAGCGAATTTAGCGAAAAAGGTATGTTAAGGCTATTCCCTACTTACGGCATGATTCCTTAAAGCTTAGAAGTAATGTATTTGGGTTGTTATCCTTGATATACTTGTAGACGTGATTGTTGATTGTTGGCTGCTCGAGTTGATATAATTCTCCCTTGTCGGGATCCTTATTCAGTTAGTAGCATCCCTATGTTGGACACGACTTAGAGGCTATTTGTATAGGTTGCTCATAACTGAATTGCTCGTTTTTAGCGATTGGATTGTTATTATTTCCCTTGGGGCTATTCTGGTTTGCTGCAGGAATGTGATCTATGCCTAAAAGGGCTATGTTCTGCCTATAGGGCTATATGGATACCTAAAAGGGCTATGAAATGCCTACGGGGCCATATTGGTGCCTAGAAGGGCTTTGAGTTGCCTATAAGGCTATATTGACGCCTAAGAAGGCCATGTGCTTCCTACAGGGCCATGTTGTTGCCTAAGAGGGCTATGAGTTATCTATAAGCTATGTTGATGCCTAAGAGAGCTATGTGTTGCCTACGGGGCTATGTTAATGCCTAAAAGGGCTATGTGACTTCCTACGGGGCAAGGGGAC